>WNGS01161705.1:65070-75070 GCA_020271785.1 Procambarus virginalis | reverse complement strand
AGATGTCGCAAGCTTGAACAGAGGAAGTTAATGCAAGAGTCCACATGGAACATTGAGGGGTCTTAGAGACCCGCCCGTGACACCGTGCTGGGGGCGCCACCATCACCCCTCCCCCCACCCCGGCACCACCCCTCTTGCTTCGTCCAAACTAAGTTAGGATATTTCTTAAGCGAAACCGTATTCTCTGGTGTCTCGGATAACTGAAGCGGGGCCGGGAGTTCGGATGTCAACCGGCTCCAGCTGACTTGCTGTTGCTTTTGCTGTTTCTTCTTGCTGCCTTGCTGTGCTGCTCTCTGCTCTGTGCAGCTGTTATGTGCTGTGTCGGTCTGGCTGTTCTGTCTGGCGGTCTTCCCTGGCCATCTGTCTCACAGACCCGGAGATGCCCAGGGTCACCACCACGGGGTCACCACCACGGGGTCATCATCTCCCCTACACACTATGGTCACCACTATGCCACCTTCTCTGTCCTTCACTGCTAACAACAGTGTTTTCAATTCCTACAACCACGATGCCCAGGCATTATTCAGAGTACATCTTCAGTGTTGAGGATGTCCGCGCCTGTTGTACACCCTCTCACTGCTCTGGCAGCGCGTCCTCCTTGTCCTTATAGCCAGGGAGGTGAGACAGGTCACCCTGCAGCCTCCCAGAGAGCCAGGGAGGTGAGACAGGTCACCCTGGAGCCTCCCAGAGAGCCAGGGAGGTGAGACAGGTCACCCTGCAGCCTCCCAGAGAGCCAGGGAGGTGAGACAGGTCACCCTGGAGCCTCCCAGAGAGCCAGGGAGGTGAGACAGGTCACCCTGCAGCCTCCCAGAGAGCCATGGGTAAGATAGGGTTGCTATGGGGAGCCAGACCCGTCCGCCTGTAGTGGTTGGTAGTTCTTGTAACTTTAGCCAAAAGTAGCAATATATAGGAATTCAGGAGCAATATATAGTAATATAGGAGCTTCAGTTAGCAGCTTTTGTATACTTTTTTTTGTAAAGATTCCAGAAGAAAATTAAAACTAAGAACCAAACTTAAATATTCCTAGGAATAGTATAGCATATATTTGTACTATATTACGGCTCAGATAACGTGCATTAAGCCTAGGATAGTTAGGTTCATTTTTATTAACATAAATATATAAAAAAAACTCTTCCTGATTGTGCAAAGTCATTATTACAAAAGTCAACTTTCTGGTGACAAGTACAAATATTTGAGGCATATTTGTACTGTCAACCACAGCGTTAGTATGAGTGATTTTGTTTTAGCAGGCTGTGGCGGGAGGCTGGACCATCCTAGGCCGCTATAACTAAGTCATCTAGGTGCATGAGATGCAAGGACACACTCACGTACACACACACACAAGGACACACTCACGTACACACACACACACACACTCACGTATACACACACACAAGGACACACTCACGTACACACACACACACAAGGACACACTCACGTACACACACACAAGGACACACTCACGTACACACACACACAAGGACACACTCACGCACACACACAAGGACACACTCACGTACACACACACACACACACTCACACACACACACACAAGGACACACTCACGTACACACACACACACACTCACGTACACACACACAAGGACACACTCACGTACACACACACAAGGACACACTCACGTACACACACACACAAGGACACACTCACGTACACACACACACACACACACTCACGTACACACACACAAGGACACACTCACATACACACACACACAAGGACACACTCACGTACACACACACACAAGGACACACTCACGTACACACACATAAGAACACACTCACGTACTCACACACACAAGGACACACTCACGTACACACACACACACACACGGTGCTGAAGCTGAATTAATAACAGTAATGGCAGCATTTGTGTTTTGAAACGGAACTGTCTAATGTTTCAATTCATGTCTGAATTATCATTTCCAAGTCATAAATTAGTTCTGTACATTTTGTTTTATGTTATATTTCCCGCTATTGAAATTATGATCGGCAAAGTGAGCTTTATTTTAAACCAATTAATGTAAAAAATATGTAAAATCATGGTTATGGGTGAAGTTGATGGAGATTTTTCTGACACAAGTGGAAAATGACTGAAAATTTTAGGAACTCCAACCTTGCAGGTACCATACCATCATGCTCCATCAGGTGTGTGGAGCCACCAGGTGTGTGGAGCCACCAGGTGTGTGGAGCCACCAGGTGTGGGGCTCCACCAGGTGTGGGGCTGCACCAGGTGAGGAGCCACCAGGTGTCGATATGTACCAGGTGTGAGGATCCACCAGGTGTGTGGAGCCACCAGGTGTGTGGAGTCACCAGGTGTGTGGAACCACCAGGTATGTGTGGAGCCACCAGGTGTGGAGAACACCAGGTGTGTGAGGATCCACCAGGTGTGGAGAACCACCAGGTGTGTGAGGATGCACCAGGTGTGTGTGGAGCCACCAGGTGTGTGTGGAGCCACCAGATGTGTGAGGATCCACCAGGTGTGGAGAACCACCAGATGTGTGAGGATCCACAAGGTGTGTGTAGCCACCAGGTGTGTGAGGATCCACCAGGTGTGGAGAACCACCAGGTGTGTGAGGATGCACCAGGTGTGTGTGGAGCCACCAGGTGTGGAGAACCACCAGATGTGTGAGGATCCACAAGGTGTGTGTAGCCACCAGGTGTGTGAGGATCCACCAGGTGTGTGAGGATCCACCAGGTGTGTGAGGATCCACCAGGTGTGTGTAACCACCAGGTGTGTGAGGATCCACCAGGTGTGTGGCTCTACCTCAAGGCAAACTCCACAAGCTGCGAGCAAATATCCTAGAAAGCTTTTAAAACTACTTCATAAAAGTCCAACAAGAGGTTTCGGCTAATGGCTCAGGGCCACAAGTTGTAGAAAAAAAGATGTTTAAGGTATTGTAGCTTACTTCAGTGTCTGCTGGAGCAGATTCTGCGGTCACTCTCTGGGGAATCACCCACTCAGCCCCGGCTTTTAACCCTTTGGTTGCGCGGGACGTATTTTTGTTGGCAATAGGACCTTTCAGACGATAAGAACGTTAAGTGGGAAGCATTGTCAGAGCCCAATTGGCCAATTCAAGACGTGTTATAAACTTAGGGGGGTTCTGTTTTATAATTAGTAATCTTTCGGGTTTTGCTTCAAGGAATACGTTTTTTGACGGTTTGCCTTATTGGTAGACGTGACGTGTCACGTCATTGGTTCTGTTGTTCTTCAGGAGTCAAGCAGTGTCAGGGGGGGGGGGTTAGGTCTTGCAGGCGATGAGTCACAATAACGTGGCTAACGTATGTTGACCAGACCACACACTAGGAGGTGAAGGGACGACGACGTTTCGGTCCGTCCTGGACCATTCTCAAGTCGATTGTTAGGTCTTAGTTGAGGGTTGTATGTTGTTTAGTGTTTAATCGTCAAAAGGACTCGTTGGCTAGAATGGGCAGTAGTATTCTAGCTCGGATGATTCAGAGTGATATTGGAATTGGAATACTGGTAATGGCTCAAAAAGGCGACCACTTACGGGCTATTCACGCCCGTGCCACCTTTAGGGTGGTTAAATCATCATCAATCTTCCTCATCACTGGATGCTATTGGCTACTTTGTCAAATATTAGGGGGGACTCCTGGTTTGGCTCGTGCCTTCTCATTCGGGGGGGGGGGCGTCGTTCCCCAGAGCAGGCCAAAGCGCATCGTTGAGTCTGCCAAAGAGCAGAATATGGAGACTCAACAGCTATCAATGGAAATTTAAATTGAAATTGAAATCCCATTGGAATACATATTGGAATGAATCAGTGATGCTGGGACGAATCACTGACGCTACGATGAATCAGAGTGATGGTGGGGATGAATCAGTGTGATGTTAGGTGGAATAATAGGGGGATGAATCGGACTGACGCCAGAGTGTAAATGACAACTTTGGGAACTCTTAAGAACGTATATTGTTAGAGGCTGCCTCTTCCCCCCCATGTTAACACCACCATTATCGTAATTTGTGTCTAACAACACCACACATACAGCCATACGCAATATCAGTTCAGTAACGATTGAGAATAAATCCTAACATAATGTCCTTGACATTATTTTACGACGTATTCGTTAATATTCGCTGAGGTGTAGCTGAAGTGTGGAATGGTATTTAATGTACAAGGAACGAATGGAGTGTTAAGAGGACTCTGAGGTCTGGCGGGGAGGAAGATGTCCATCCTTCGCGTCACTTCTCACAGATGGCCAGATAGGACACGTCCACGTGGACCAAAGTCGATGCTTGAAATACGTGTGAACCAATGAGAGAGAGAGTGTTGGGTCCTGTCAGCCAATGGGGGCGGCTACCTGCTGGTATGGACGGTCCAGTTTGCATGTGGAGGAAGACCCACCAATGGGGGCACCGCGACACTCTAGAACATCATCCGCCACGGGCAGATCACGTGTCAGAGGTCGACAACAGCAGGTGAGCTGCCCGGGAGGGTTCTGGAGCAGCTGACAGCTCTAGTAAATCCCGTCAAGAGGGTGGGAATCCTTTAGGGCACTGGAAGTGTGGTTGTGACCCCGTGGTGCCTAGTTCAGTGTACTCTGATGATACGAGGGAGATGGTCCCTTGGACGGGACCCGTCGGGAATATGGAAGTGGGCCTAGAGGCTCACCCTACGGCACCCTGGTGACCAGGAAGACACACAGCTGACACTCCTGCTGGGGCCTGAGTGTCGGAGTGGCACTTGAGCTCAGAACACATTACAACTGCCAGTCATAACGACCAGTAACCCTATAGAGAACTCGACGGGGCTGCGCTAGTGAATATAAATGTATCAGCACATACTGGATTTTTTTTATTAATACATAAGGTACATGTGCATTAGTGCAGCTGCCCTAGACTATATGAAGTGGAGTACAGTGTGTCAAAAAAGCTAACTAGGTGATGCTAAAAAATCCCCATCACACAGGATGGTTAGTCATACAGAGGCATGTGATAAGCAGTCTGCACTGGCAGACTCCGGATGCATTTTGAGGATATCATCAACACAAGATTGAATAATGTAGCAGTGGTAATAAAGGTCCCCATCTCGCAGGATGGTTAGTCATACAGGGCCATATGTTCAGTAGCCTGCACTGGCAAATTTTGGGTACACTGTGAACTGGAGATTTTTTTTTTTATTAAGATATGAGGTACATCTGCACTAGTGCAGCTACCCTAGACTATATGAAGTGGAGTCAAAGTGTGTCAAAAAAGCTAACTAGGTGATGCTAAAATATCCCCATCACACAAGATGGTTAGTCATACAGAGGCATGTGATAATTTTTTTTCTTTTTTTTATTAATTCCTTAGGTACATCTGCATTAGTGCAGCTACCCTAGACTATATGAAGTGGAGTACAGTGTGTCAAAAAAAAGCTAACTAGTTGATGCTAGAAAATCACCATCACACAGGATGGTTAGTCATACAGAGGCATGTGATAAGCAGTCTGCACTGGCAGATTCCGGATGCATTTTGAGGATATCATCAACACAAGAGTGAATAAGGTAGCAGTGGTAATATAGGTCACCATCTCGCAGGATGGCATGTGATAAGCAGTCTGCACTGAGCGTTAAAGTCTACGGATGGAAGTTGCCGTGTTTAACTATCTAATGAGTCTCGTGACTGCAACTAATTTTGGTACTAGAGAAATCCCACGGCTTAGAATTAGTGCCTGGCATTACGACTGGATGTTTAGAGATTACGCGGACGGTGATGATTTGTTGATCTCAGTGATTCAATGAGAAAAACTCAGCGAAATAATATTTAGTTGTAAAAGTATTTTGCGGACCTTAATGCTTAGAATGTTGTGGGTGTGTGTAGCGTGGCCACCAGCATAACCCTCACTCTACGATACATTCCTCTGCTCATTCCATGGCAAGATTCTCAACAAATCGCGCGTCTTTTGATCAGCGGCGCCAGGTTTCAACCACTTGAGTGTTTTCTCTTGTCTTGGTGTCCGATGGCCATTGGAGAGCTGACAGTAAGAGTGACGGGCGTGTGGACGGGTCCGGTGTGGCTGTCACTGTGAGACGGTCAGGAGGCAACAGCTCACTACACGACGCTGTGACAATAGCGGCCGTAAGCCACCACAACAGCTGGTAATGGCTCACTACAAAAGGCAACTTGCAAAAGGCGTAAGAACACAGCTAAATATCCCGAAGTTGACTGACATGTGGCTGACGGGCCACTCTGGCTCTCGCTTCTGTCACATGTTAAAAGTCATGTGTGTGACATCTGCTGCTGCCTCACAATGCTCCCCGCTCTCTACACTTGCAACTCTCTACCCCCCCCCCCCCCACTCAAAAAAGTTTTGCTTTAGACATAAACGCTTGAACTTGAACGCTTAAATCAACCCACTTAACTTATATTGGTTGATGCGTAGATAACGTCAACATTACGATGGTTTAGTTCGTATTAAATCGTCGCATTTTTACCGGTTTGGTTAATTCCGCATAAGATGCGATATACTGACTGGAAGAGTTAAGGTAATATTATTATTATTATTATTGTTAACCCTAACCAGACCGGTGCCTAATAGTCCCCACACTGCCCAGTACTCGAACCCAGGTCCTCTCGCTTACGAGGCGAGTGTGCTACCCAATACACAATCTAAAGTCCTTTTAACGATCCTCAAGACTTCAAAACAGGAGTTAAGCTCACTTCCGGCCTGTGCTGGTCCACACACACAACACACACACACACACACACACACACACACACACACACACACACACACACACACACACACACACACACACAAGATTCTCAGGGAATCGACAGGGTTGATAAAGACAGGCTGTTTAACACAAGGGGCACACGCACTAGGGGACACAGGTGGAAGCTGAGTGCCCAAATGAGCCACAGAGATATTAGAAAGAACTTTTTTAGTGTCAGAGTGGTTGACAAATGGAATGCATTAGGAAGCGATGTGGTGGAGGCTGACTCCATACACAGTTTCAAATGTAGATATGATAGAGCCCATTAGGCTCAGGAAACTGTACACCTGTTGATTGACGGTTGAGAGGCGGGACCAAAGAGCCAGAGCTCAACCCCCGCAAGCACAACTAGGTGAGTACAACTAGGTGAGTACACACACACACACACACACTCACACACTAGGGTACACAGGTACGTCAACATTGATATATTTGCAACTCTGGCTCATGTAGACATTAGCAACGCTTGCCACTTACATCAACAAACAGGCTACACCGGCGATGTTGAACAGGCACCGCAACGGTAACTCTATGGGGGGTCATAAGTTCCCTGATTCACTGACAAAAGCGTAAAATAGAATTCAGAAAACAAAAGAGACCCAGGGCGCCCATACTTAACCTAACTTAAACTAACTTAACCTAACTTAACGTAACCTAACCTAACTTAACCTAACTTAACCTAACTTAACCTAACTTAACCTAACTTAACCTAACTTAACCTAACTTAACCTAACCTAACCTAACCTAGCCTAATTTATCCCCCTTCTCTTCTAATGAAATTAAATCTTTCATAATCTACCGTCACACCAAACTTACCCAATCCATTCCTAACCAAACCTAACCTATCGTCACCTAACCTAACCTAACCTAACCTAACCTAACCTAACGTAACCTAACCTAACCCATCGTCACCTAACCAAATCTAGACCATCGTTACCTTAACAATTCTAACACCATCAGTACACCATAACAATCAGACACACCAAATAATGTAAAGTCACTCATCATTCTATTTAAAATGATAGAAACAAATGACCAACAGTTTACACAAACAAATGACTGGTATGACACAGGTGACAGTGACATAATGACAACGATCCTGTCCAACGATGTCAAGGTATTACCAGTAATATATATCGCGGTTAATAATAATAAATGTTCTTTATACAAAATACATTTGAAAGCCGATATAGTGGAGTATGTGAAGGTATTAGTATACATTATGTAAACTCACTTATAAGCAGAGGGGGGAGGGGGTATAGTTTATTGTCCGGGGAACTCTTTATGTCCATGAATCGGCACGAAGGTCTATTGAATCAGCATGAAGGTCTATTGAATCAGCATGAAGGTTTATTGAATCAGCACGAAGGTCTATTGAATCAGTACGAAGGTCTATGAATCAGCAAGAAGGTCTATTGAATCAGTACACACGAAGGTCTATTGAATCAACACGAAGGTCTATTGAATCAACACGAAGGTCTATTGAATCAACACGAAGGTCTATTGAATCAACACGAAGGTCTATTGAATCAACACGAAGGTCTATTGAATCAACACGAAGGTCTATTGAATCAACACGAAGGTCTATTGAATCAACACGAAGGTCTATTGAATCAACACGAAGGTCTATTGAATCAACACGAAGGTCTATTGAATCAACACGAAGGTCTATTGAATCAACACGAAGGTCTATTGAATCAGTACGAAGGTCTATTGAATCAACACAGAGTCTATTGAATCAGCACGAAGGTCTATTGAATCAACACGAAGGTCTATTGAATCAGTACGAAGGTCTATTGAATCAGTACGAAGGTCTATTGAATCAGTACGAAGGTCTATTGAATCAACATGAAGGTCTATTGAATCAGTACGAAGGTCTATTGAATCAACATGAAGGTCTATTGAATCAGTACGAAGGTCTATTGAATCAACACGAAGGTCTATTGAATCAGTACGAAGGTCTATTGAATCAACACGAAGGTCTATTGAATCAACACGAAGGTCTATTGAATCAGTACGAAGGTCTATTGAATCAACACGAAGGTCTATTGAATCAACACGAAGGTCTATTGAATCAACACGAAGGTCTATTGAATCAGCAGGAAGGCCCTAGGGTACATCACCACGGAACACGCAGGAACAGAGAGGTCCAACGGTCAAGTCCCCATCCGTCCGTACCCAGAGCTTGCAATGCGACAGAAAGAGTAGGGTTAAATTTCGGCCATTTTAGATTACCGCTATCTATCGTGCACATCAAATTTCTCACCGATTAACCAGGGCACAGGTTACATAAAAGTACGTCCGACAATTTTCCAATAGTTAGGCTGAACTTTCAGCTAAATCTTTTTTTTTAAATCGTGTTGTATTAAAGTCTCTCATTACTTTTTGTAAATAGGAAATTTGTGTTTGTGGTGTATATACACTGAGAGGGTGTATGCCTCCCCTGCTTCTTGGTGTACTATACACTGGAAGAGGTGTACCCTGTTTGGCTTGGGTGGATATACACTGCGAGGTGTACCCAGCTTCTGGGTGTATATACACTGAGAGGAGGTGTACCCTGCTTCTTGGTGTATAACACTGAGAGGTGTACCCTACTTCTTGGTGTATATACCACTGATTTCTTTTTCCTGCACCAGTTCTTGTGAATTATTATTTTTAAAGGCGGGAAACATGAAGCTCTTGGACCCCAGGCCTCGTTCGTACCGATATACATTTTTAGTCTAATATCTACTAATATCATATATATCATATATCTATATATATATATTATATATATAGATATAATATATATATAACATATATATATCTATATAGACTATATATCTATAGATATATCTATATATATATATATATTACTATATATTATTATCTATATATATATTAACACCCCACACACACACACAAAGAGGCTGGTACATAACTGGAGATGACAGGCAGGTGTAGCTGGTAAGGTGCTCCCGTGGATAAGGGAGTACCTAAGCAAATAGGAAGCAGCAGAGAGTTACGGTGAGGGGGAAGACCTCCGATTGGCGTGAAAGTCACCAGTGGAGTCCCACAGGGGGACGCTGTACCTCGGTTCCTATACTGTTTCTGACCTATGTAAATGATCTCCCGGAGGGTGTAGATTCATTTCTCTCACTGTTTGCTGACGAGCCAAATTATGAGGAAGGAATTAAGAACAGAAGAGGACTGTTTGAGGCATTCAAGATGACTTGGACAAGCTGAAGAAATGGGCGAACAAATGGTTGTTAGAGTTTAACCCAACC
>WNGS01161705.1:49751-64070 GCA_020271785.1 Procambarus virginalis | reverse complement strand
TGGGTCCTGTAGTGTGTTAGTACACCTGGGTCCTTTAGTGTGTTAGAACAGCTGTGTCCTGTAGTGTGTTAGTGTATCTGGGTCCTGATGTGTGTTAGTACAACAGGGTCCTTTAGTGTGTTAGTAAAGCTGAGTCACGTAGTGCGTTAGTACACTGGGTCCTGTAGTGTGTTAGTACAGCTTGGTCCTGTAGTGTGTTAGTACACCTGGGTCCTGTAGTGTGTTAGTACAGCTTGGTCCTGTAGTGTGTTAGTACTCCTGGGTCATTTAGTGTGTTAATACAGCTTGGTCCTGTAGTGTGTTAGTACTCCTAGGTCCTGTAGTGTGTGTTAGTACTCCTGGGTCCTGTGGTGTGTTAGTTCACCTGGGTCTTGAGGTGTACACCTGTGTCCTCTTGTGTGTTAGTACACCTGGGTCTTATTGTGTGTTAGTACACTTTGGTCCTGTAGTGTGTTAGAACACCTGGGTCCTATTGTGTGTTAGTACTCCAGGTTCCTGTAGACTGTTAGTACACCTAGGTCCTGTTGTGTGTTAGTACACTTTGGTCCTGTATTGTGTTATTTCAACTGGGTCGTGTAGTGTGTTTGTACAGCTGGGTCCTGTAGTGTGTTAGTACATCTGGGTCTTGTAGTGTGTTAGTACACCTGGGTCCTGTAGTGCGTTAGTACACCTGGGTCCTGTATTGTGTTAGTACTGCTGGGTCTTGTAGTGTGTTAATAAACCTGGGTCCTGTAACCCTTGAGTCATATTTTGGAGCCAAATTCTATCTCTCTGCACGTATTCCCAGTTTGAAATTACAATTTTTTACCGAAAATATCCCAAACTAAATTTTGTTGAAAATTTAGTTGAAAATTCATCGCCGCAATTACTGAGTGCGTGATGGGTGCATATTTTGTCCAAAACACCCCTGCAGTTTTCAAAAATCAGATACATCCCAATTTCGACGCTTGAGACATATTTAGGATCAAAATTCTGGCTCTCTGCACGTATTCGCGTTTTGAAATTACGACTTTTTTATACCAATAATATGCCAATACTGAAAGCGGCGATGGGTCACATTTTGCCTAAACACCCCCTGCAGCTTAAAAAATATCCAAAACATCCCAAATTCGACGTTTAAGACATATTTAGGATCCAAATTCTGGCTCTCTGCACGTATTCGCAGTTTGAAATTACGACTTTTATACCGAAAATATGCCAATTACTGAGAAAGGTGATGGATCACATTTAGCACAAACCCTCCCTGCAGTTTTTGAAATTCCCATACATCCCAAATTCGACGCTTGAGACATATTTAGGATCCAAATTCTGGCTCTCTGCACGTATTCGCCTTTTGAAATTACGACTTTTTATACCAAAAATATGCCAATTACTGAGAGCGGCGATGGGTCACATTTTGCGTAACCACCCCCTGCAGCTTTCAAAATATACCAACATCCCAAATTCGACGTTTAAGACATATTTAGGATCCAAATTCTGGTTCTATGCACGTATTCGCAGTTTGAAATGACGACTTTTTATACCGAAAATATGCCAATTACTGAGAGCGGCGATGGGTCACATTTTGACCAAACCCCAATGCAGTTTTCAAAATATACCAAACATCCCAAATTCGACACTTGACCCATATTTTGGAGCCAAATTCTGGCTCTCTGCACGTGTTCGCAGTTTGAAATTCCGAAATTTTAAACCGAAAATATGCCAATTACTGAAAGCAGCGATGGGGCACATTTTTCCCAAACACGGTTGCAGTTTTCAAAATATCCCAAACATCCCAAATTCGAAGCTTGAGCCATATTTTGGGGCCAAATTCTGGCTATCTGCACGTGTTCGCAGTTTTAATTACGAATTTTTATACCGAAAATATGCCAATTACTGAGTGCGGCGATGAGTCACATTATGCCCAACCCCCCCCCCCTGCAATTTTCAAAATATACCAAACATCTCAATTCGACGCTTGGGCAATATTTTGGATCCACGATCTGCTCTCTGCACGTATTCGCAATTTGAAATTACTACATTTTATTCCGAAAATATTCCAATTACTGAAAGTTGCGATGGGTCACATTTTGCCCAACCCCTCTGCAGTTTTCAAAATATCTCAAACATCTCATATTCGACCCTTCTAGCCATAATTTGGAGCCAAATTCTGGCTCTCTGCACGTGTTCGCATATTGAAATTACGACTTTTTATACCGAAAGTATGCCAATTACTGAGAGCGGCGATGGGTCACATTTTGCCCCCCCCCCCTGCATATTTCAAAATATCCCAAACATCCCAAATTCGACGCTTGATCCATATTTTGGAGCGAAATTGAGGCTCTCTGCACATATTCGCAGTTTGAAATTACGACTATTTATTCCGAAAATATGCCAATTTTGTAAGCGGCGATGGGTCACATTTTGCCGAAACCCCTCTGCAGTTTTCAAAATATCCCAAACGTCCCAAATCCGACGCTTGAGCCATATTTTGGAGCCAATTCTGGCTCTCTGCACGTATTGGCAGTTTGAAATTACGAATTTTATACCGAAAATATGAAAATTACTGAAAGAAGCGAAGGATCACATTTGCCAAATCCCTCCCTGCAGTTTTTAAAATATCCCAAACATCACAAATTTGACGCTTGAGCCATATTTTGAGCCATATTCTGGCTGTGTGCACGTGTTCGCATTTTGAAATTACGACTTTTATACAGAAAATATGCCAATTACTGAGATCAGCGATGGGGCACATTTTGCCCAAACCACTGCAGTTTTCAAAATATCTCAAACATCTCAAATTCGACGCTTGAGTAATATTTTAGAGCCAAATTCTGACTCTTTGCACGTGTTCGCAGTTTGAAATTACGAATTTTTATACCGAAAATATGCCAATATCTGAAAGCGGCGATGGATCACATTTTGCCAAAACCCTCCCTGCAGTTTTCAAAACATCCCAATCATCCAAAATTCGACGCTTGAACCATATTTTGGAGCCAAATTCTGGCTCTCTGCACGTGTTCGCAATCTGAAATTACGACTTTTTATACCGGAAATATGCCAATTGCTGAGAGCAGCGATGGGTCACATTTTGCCCTAACCCCAATACAGTTTTCAAAATATCCCAAACACCCACATTCGACCCTTGAGCCATATTTGGAGCCAAATTCTGGCTCTCTGCACGTATTCCCAGTTTTAAATTATGATTTTTTTTTACCGAAAATATGCCAATTACTGAAAACGGCGATAGATCACTTTCTGCCCAAACCCTCCTTGCAGTTTTGAAAATATCACAAAAATTCCAAAGTCGATGCTTGAGCCAAATTTTGAAGCCAAATTATGGCTCTCTGCACGTATTCGCAGTGTGAAATTACGACTTTTTATACCGAAAATATGCCAATTACTGAGTGCGGCAACGGGTCAAATTATGCCGAAACCCCACCCCCCCCTGCAGTTTTCAAAATATCCCATACATCCCAAATTCGATGATTGAGACATATTTAGGATCCAAATTCTGGCTCTCTGCACGTATTCGCCGTTTGAAATTACGACTTTTTATACCGAAAATATGCCAGTTACTGAGATCGGCGATGGGTCACAATTTGCCCAAACCCCCCTGCAGTTTTCAAAATATCCCAATCATCCCAAATTCGATTTGAGACATATTTTGGAGCCAAATTCTGGCTCTCTGCACGTATTCGCAGTTTGAAATTACGAATTTTTATACCGAAATATGCCAATTAATGAAAGCAGTGCTGGGCACATTTTGCCCACACCCCCCTGCAGTTTTCAAAATATCCCAAACATCCCAAATTCGACGCTTGAAACATATTTAGAAGCTAAATTCTGGCTCTCTGCACTTATTCTCAGTTTGAAATTACGAGTTTTTATAACGAAAATATGCAAATTACTAAAAGCAGCGATGGGTCACATTTTGCCCAAACCCCTCCATGCAGTTTTCAAAATCTCCCAAACATCTCAAATTCGACGCTTTAGCCATATTTTGGAGCCAAATTTTGGATCTCTACACGTATTCGCAGTTTGAAATTACGATTTTTTATACCAAAAATGCGCCATTGCTGTGAGTGTCGACGGGTCACATTTTGCCCAACCCCCCTGCAGTTTTCAAAACATCCCAAACATCCCTAATTCGACCCTAGAGCCATATTTTGGAGCCAAATTCTGGCTCTCTGCACGCATTCGCCATTTGAAATTACGATTTTTTATACCGAAAATATGACAATTACTGAGAGCGGCGATGGGTCAAATTTTGCCCCCCCCCCCTCCTCCAGTTTTCAAAATATCCCAAACATTACAAGTTCGACGCCTGAGCCATATTTTGGAGCCAAATTCTGGCTCTCTGCACGTATTCGCAGTTTGAAATTGCGACATTTTATACTAAAAATATGCCAATCACTGAGAGTTACGATGGGTCACATTTTGCCCAAACCCTCCTGCAATTTTCAAAATATCCCAAACATCCCAATTTCGACGCTTGAGCCATATTTTGGAGCTTAAATCTGGCTGTCTGCACGTATTCGCAGTTTGAAATTACGTCTTTTTATACTGAAAATATGCCAATTACCTAAAGCAGCGATGGATCTCATTTGCCCAAAACCTCCTTACAGTTTTAAAATATCCCAAACATCCCCAATTCGACCCTTGAGCCATATTTTGGAGTCAAATTCTGGCTCTCTGCATATTTCGCAGTTTGAAATTACGACTTTTTATACCGTAATATGCCAATTACCGAAAGCAGGATGGGTCACATTTTGAGCAAACACCCCCCCCCTGCAGATTTCAAAATATCCCAAACATCCCAAATTCGACGCTTGAGCCATATTTTGGAGCCAAATTCTGCCTCTCTGCAGGTATTCGCAGTTTGAAATAACGAATTTTGTTCCGTAAATATGGCAATTACTGAGAGCAGCGATGGGTCACATTTTGCCCCCCCCCCTGCAGAATTCAAAATATCCCAAACATCCCAAATTCGACAATTGAGCCATATTTTGGAGCCAAATTTTGGCTCTCTGACATATTCGCAGTTTGAAATTACGATTTTTTATACAGAAAATACGC
This sequence comes from Procambarus virginalis, assembly GCA_020271785.1. Lineage (NCBI taxonomy): Eukaryota > Metazoa > Arthropoda > Malacostraca > Decapoda > Cambaridae > Procambarus > Procambarus virginalis. The sequence continues at coordinate 59,012 of WNGS01161705.1, read as the reverse complement.
CAATTACTGAGAGTGTCGATGAGTCACATTTTGCCCAAACTCCCATGCAGTTTTCAAAATATCCCAAACAGCCCTAATTCGACCTTTGAGCCATATTTTGGAGCTAAATTCTGAATCTCTGCTTGCATTCGCAGTTTGAAATTATGAATTTTTATACCGAATATAGGTAAATTACTGAAAGCGGCGATGGGTCACATTTTTCCCAATATCCCCCCCCCTGCAAATTTCAAAATATCCCAAACATCCCAAATTCGACACTTGAGCCATATTTTGGAGCCAAATTCTGACTCTCTGCACGCATTCGCAGTTTGAAATTACGATATTATATACCGAAAATATACCAATCACTGAGTGCGGCGATGGTCACATTTGGACCCCCCCCCTGCAGATTTCAAAATATCCCAAACATCCAAAATTCGACGCTTGAGCCATATTTTGGAGCCAAATTCTGGCTCTCTGCACGTATTCGCTTTTTGAAATTCCGACTTTTTATACCGAATATATACCAATTACTGAAAACAGCGATGGATCACATTTTTCCCAAACCCTCCCAGCAGTTTTCAAAATATCCCAAACATCACAAATTCGACGCTTGAACCATATTTTGGAGTAAAATTTCGGCTCTCTTCACGTATTCACAGTTTCAAATTACGACTTTTTATACCGTAAATATGCCAATTACTGAAAGCGGCGATCGGGTCACATTTGCCAAAACCCCGCCGCCCCTGCAGATTTCAAAATATCCCAAACATCCCAAATTCGACACTTGAGCCATATTTTGAAGCCAAATTCTGACTCTCTGCACGTTTTCGCAGTTTGAAATTTCTATATTTTATACCGAAAATATGCCAATTACTGAATGCGGCGATGGGTCACATTTTAAACAACCCCCCCCCCCTGCAGTTTTCGAAATATCCAAAACATGCAAAATTCGACGCTTGAGCCATATGTTGGAGCGAAATTCTGGCTCTCTGCACGTATTAACAGTTTGAAAATACAAATTTTATACCGGAAATACGCCAATTACTGAGAGCGGCGATGGGTCACATTTTACCCAAACCCCCTGCAGATTTCAAAATATCCCAACATCCCAAATTCGACGCTTGAGCCATATTTTGGAGCCAAAATCTGGCTTTCTGCACGTACTCGCAGTTTGAAATTACGACTTTTTATACCGAAAATATGCCAATTACTGAAATCAGCGACGGATCATATTTTGCCCGAACCCTCCCAGCAGTTTTCAAAATATCACAAACATCCCAAATTCGACGCTTGAGCCATATTTTGGGGTCAAATTCTGGCTCTCTGCACGTATTCGCAGTTTGAAATTACGAATTTATACCGCAAATATGCCAATTGCTGAGAGCAGCGATGGGTCACATTTCCCCCCCCCCCCCCCTCCCCAAGCAGATTTCAAAATATCCCAAACATCCCAAATTCGACACTTGAGCTATATTTTGGAGCGTAATTCTGGCTCTCTGCACGTGTTCACAGTTTGAAATTACGACTTTTTATACAAACTATATGCCAATTACTGAGTGCGGCGATGGGTCACATTTTGCCCAAACAACCCCTGCAGTTTTCAAAATATCCCAAGCATCCCAAAATCGACTCTTGAGCCATATTTTGGAGCCTAATTCTGGCTCTCTGCACGTATTCGCAGTTTGAAATTACGTCTTTTTATACCGAAAATATGCCAATTACTGAAATTAGCGACGGATGTCGGGAAACCGACACACTCATACATAAAGTATAGTCTTCCCTTAACAGTATCCTCTTAAAATTAGAGAATGGGAGACTCCGTGACGTCATCGACGTCGCCGCAGTATTTACATTATTAAACCACTGTTCATACAACAGTTTAATGTCTAAATTGAATAAAAAAGTGTTCAATAAGACTGAATATAATTATTAACACCAAAATATAGCTTGATTCCCTTGTTAACGTAAATTTAACTTAGAAGTAGAACCACAATATTGGAACAAGGAAGCAGAGCGTCTCTTACAGACGCCACGTCACACGTAAACAATAACAAAGCAGCCTTACGCTGCACATGGCTCCAGAGTTGGTTTAACACCTAGACACCCAATTAACGTGTCAACAACCAGCAACACAGCCTATCAACATCACAGCAACGAACGTATCCGTCTTACCAAGTATTTGTATATTACTAGTGCACTTTTTAATATCAAAGGGTATGGCGGTTATGATATATGAACAACACCAACACCATGTACGTGTACCCATTTTTACAGCCCTCACATACCATGTTATACCTGTATTGATATGTTTAGGGAAATGTACTAACTCCTTGCATCCCAAACAGGTAAATTGTGACTTGGAACAGCAAGTAGCTGAGCAGTAGAACTATGCACATGTACCTAGCTGTTGCCAGCTTGAAGGCCTCCACAGCCGCCATTGGCACCATGAGGCACAGGGCCACACCCACATAGATGCTAACATGACACAGCTTTAGCAGGCCCTTACTACAGGCTCAGATAAGGCCATTCTAGTTATTGTAGTAGTAGTATTCATAACTAGTAATAATTGTTGAAATAATAGTAGATTAGACCACCATATGTGGTATGATAAAATAATATAATTAAACTTAGGTAAACAATTTGTAGTTTAAGAAGGAGCCATTACAAAGTGGTTTAAGCTACAAATTGTCCCTCCAATTTGTGTGAGAATAATTTCAGGCAGTTTTAACAAGTACATACAGTCCACTCAATTTCTTACCTACTAAGAAAAAATAAGATAAACTTTAATTTATTGAAGTCAATTAAAAGAAGATATACTGCCTGGAGTTTTTACCACAAAATTATGGTCCTTTGAACCTAGATGATTATTACAGTTAACCAGTAGGTACATTGCATCTAGATATAAAATCCTGATATACATTAGTAGTGCAATATTATAGCAGAAAGACATTGCTATATTTACATTTTCTAGCCTAACTTTTCAATCTCATAGCAAGCAAAACTACAACAAAGCACTATTATTGTTCTGAGGCCTATGCCAAAGAACTATTGTGCCTTTTTCATTACAAGAGGTTGATAAGAGGCTACTTTACTTATAAGTTACTTATAAATGTTTTTGTAATTTAAGTATAAACATTACTTTAATATTGCACCATTACATACTGCATACCACATTGTTTACAGCAAATTCTTGCACAAGGGTAGGACATTTTAGGCTGGTGTTGTACAGCAACCTAGTTTAATTTATTGTGCTAACCTGGTGTAAGGGTAAGAATTTTTTACACTTGTCTAGAGTTGAACATATATTACAACCTAGCAAGTACATATTTTTATGCAGTATTCATGACAACCCGAGTTGTGTTGTCAACCTGATATTCATACATATAATTATAGGTATAATTTAACTATAATCATTTCACCTTTGAGTGTTAACCTGTGTCTCTGTACCACCAAGAGTGATAATGAAGGGCTAGCTTGCGGAATACCAGCATTGATACAGGCTTACCACTCAAATTATAGCGTGTATGATTATACAGTAGTGTATATTTAAATGATAAACAGCTCTATCGGAAACTAGTTGCTTTACTAATTCAAGTGCCAAATAGTTAAAAGTCCATACGACTAGCAAGTACTTTCAAGATGTCTACACTCCAAAATGTAAAATTAACCCTTAAAGCCTTAAAGGGGCATCTCACAAGGCAGATTAACAAATGTGAAGACATGAGTAATCAAACTCCAGTTAATTATGCAGCACTGGAAAACTATCTTAAGCTTACACGGAACAAATATGACCGTGTGTTGCAACAAATGAACAGTATCAAGATATACTTAATAATTCTAGTATTGATGAAGATACGATGAACAACATTCTCCAAGAACACTCTGATTATGAAGATGCAATGTTTGAACAATTCAACGTTATGAAGATGATAGAGCCCATAAGGCCAATATAAATATGCAGCTACAACTACCCAGAATCAGACAGCACCAGAAGTCAAATTACCATCACTCAGTCTTCCAACTTTTTCTGGAACAGAGGACGAGAATTGGGACAATTTCTGGAGCAAATTTGTCGATTCTGTGGATTCTAATGTCAATGTACAAAGACGACAAAGTTTACGTATTTACAGAGTGTCTTGAAGGATGAAGCCTTTCAGGTAGTCAGTAATCTGAATCACACAGATGACGATTATGACAATGCTGTACAACTACTCAAGGACAACTATGCGAAGCCTGAAAGGACTATCAGAATTTTAACCCAGAAGCTGTTAGATATTAAACATCCAAATAATACAGCAGTCTCACTCCAAGCCTTTAGATTGGAGCTTGAGTCTTTGCTTAAGGCACTTAAAATAAAGTAAACTTGGATGAATCAGACTGGATAATCCAAGTCCATATGACTCGCAAATTACCCAGGGACATCCTGGATAAGTTGTTTGTGTTGTATGGAAAGTCATATCTGACAGTAAAAGAGATTACAAAGGGTTACAAACCATCATAGAACGAGAAAGAGTTATCCCAGATGAAAAAGCGACATCTAAACCTTCGTCTACTACTAATAGTAAACAACAGAGTACAAACAGTACTCCAAACAAATCTAAAACAACTTCTCCCTCTCCAAAGTGGAGACAAGGCAGTGTGGGCACATACGCAGTTGGTACCTCCAACCTACAGGTAAGCGTCACCAATCGGTGACTCCTCAAGAANTTTTACTTCATTCATAGAGCGAGCTTTCGTGTTACTTAGATCATTAAATGGTCATTTGAAAATATTGTTTTGAATACAAACGATAAAATCAATGTGCTTTCATTAGAATTACATAAAATGTCCTGATTATCCGTTTATATAAAACCGAAAGAAGATGTACACATAAAACCGCTCTAATCTGGCTGAAATGTCGAAATATGCAATAAAAACAGGATTTCTCTCATCTACTCGCTATTTTTCCTAGAAACAATGGTTAAAAGAAAATAAAGAATTTAATGCAAATTTGCAATTAATTACGCGATTGCAACATATTTATATTATATTTAATGAAGTAATAACAATAAACTGAAAATTCTTTCAAGCGTGAAAAACGGCAATATATTGCCTAAATCGTCATGTTAAGGAAAAAAGGATGATAAACGTCAAAATAGTGCTAAATTCGAGGATTTTTAGTGCAAAACAAAATGCAAAAAACATGCTTAAAAACGCTATATTATACGAAATTCTGATTTTTGCAGGGCAAATCACATATCGAGAGAAAACATGAAACAGTATCGAAATATTAGTAATTTTAAATATTTTTACCTAAAATCACACAATATGAAAAACGTGAAAAGTCACTATATTACCAAATTCGAGGATTTCTACTTGAAATCATAAGGCGAGGTTTCGTGTTATTTAGATCATTAAAAAGGCATATGAAAATATTGTTTCCAATGCAAACGATAAAAATCAATGTGTTTGCATTAGAATTAACTAAAATGTTCCTTAATTTCGGTTTATATTACCGAACAAAGATGTATACGTAAAACCGCTCTAATCCGGTTGAAACGTCGAAATATGCAATAAAAACAGGATTTCTCTCCTTATCAATATCCGACTCGCTATGTAAACGAAGTTCAAATTATTGATTGGAAATAAAGTATTTAATGTGAATTTGCTATTAAATACGTGTTTGCATCAAATATATCGTATATTTATTGAATTAATAACAATAAATATCAAATAATTAAAAACTTTGAAAAACGGCAAAATATTGCCTAAATTGTTGATATTTGGTTCAAATCACATAAAAGAAAAAAGGACGATAAACGTCAAAATTTTGCTAAATTCGATGAGTTTTAGTACAAAACAAAATGCAAGAAAATTTGCTTAAAAACGCAATATTATGCGAAATTCTGAGATTTGCAGGGCAAATCACGTATCGCGGGAAAACATGAAGAAGAACTGAGTTACTGCACCTGGATCCTGTAGTGTTAATACAACTGGGTCCTGCCTTGTGTTTGTACACCTTTGCCCTTAATTTTATTAGTACACCTGGGACTTATAGTTTAATAGTACACCTGGGTCCTGTAGACTGTTAGTACACCTGGGTCCTGTAGACTGTTAGTACACCTGGGTCCTGTAGACTGTTAGTACACCTGGGTCCTGTAGTTTGTTCATACACCTAGGACTTGTTGTGTGTTAGTACACCTGGGTCCTGTAGTGTGTTAGTACTCCTGGGTCTTGAAGTGTGTTAGTACAGCTGAGTCCTTTTGTGTGTTAGTACAAGTGAGTACTGTAGTTTGTTAGTATTCCTGGGTACAAGAGTGCTAACACACAACAGAACCTGTACACCTTGGTCCTGAAGTGTGTTAGCACAACAGGGTCCTGTAGTGTGTTAGTACAGCTGGGTCCTATAGTGTGTTAGTACACCTGGGTCCTGTAGTGTGTTAGTACAGCTGGGTCTTGTTGTGTGTTAGTGCAAATGAGTACTGCAGTGTGTTAGTACTCCTGGGTCCTGTAGTGTGTTAGTACACCTGGGTCCTGTAGTGTGTTAGTACACCTGGGTCCTGTAGTGTGTTAGTACAACAGGGTCCTGTAGTGTGTTAGTACTCCTGGGTCCTGTAGTGTGTTAGTACTCCTGGGTCCTGTAGTGTGTTAGTACACCTGGGTCCTGTAGTGTGTTAGTACAACAGGGTCCTGTAGTGTGTTAGTATAGCTGGGTCCTGTAGTATGGTAGTACACCTGGGTCCTGATGTGTGTTAGTTCACCTGGGTCCTGTAGTGTGTTAAACCTCCTGGGTCCTGTAGAGTGTTAGTAAAGCTGGGATCTGTTGTGTGTTAGTAACTTGGGTCCTGTAGTGTGTTAGTACACTTGGGACTTGTAGTGTCTTTGTACTCCTGGGTCCTGTAGTGTGTTAGTACACCCGGGTCCTGTAGTGTGTAAATACACCAGGGTCCTGTTGTGTGTTATTACAACTGGGACCTGTAGTGTGTTAGTACTGCTGGGTCCTGTAGTTTGGGTCCTGTAGAGAGTTAGTACAGCTGGGTTCTGTTCTGCGTTAGTGCACCTAGGTCCTGAAGTGTTATAATACTCCTGGGTCCTGTAATGCGTTAGTTCAACTGGGTCCTGTAGTGTGTTAGAACAGCTGGGTCCTGTTGAGTGTTAGTACACCTGGGTCCTCTAATGTGTTAGTACACCTGAGGGGCCTGTATTGTATTAGTACACTTCTGTCTTGTATTGTGTTAGTTCAACTGGGTCTTGTACTGTGTTAGTACACCTGGGTCCTGTAGTGTGTTAGTACACCTGGATCGTGTAGTGTGTTAGATCAACTGGGTCCTTTAGTGTGTTAGTACAGCTGGGTTCTGTAGTGAGTTAATACACCTGGGTCCTGAATTGTGTTAGTGCTGCTGGGTCCTGTAGTGTGTTAGTACAGCTGGGTCCTGTAGTGTTTTAGTACAGCTGGGTCCTGTAGTGTGTTAGTATACCTGAGTCCTGTGCTGTGTTAGTACACCTGGGTCCTGAATTATGTTAGTTCAATTGGGTCCTGGTTGACACCTGGTTGATACCTGGTTGATAGGGTTCTGGAAGTTATTCTACTCCCCAAGCCCGGCCCGAGGCCAGACTTGACTTGTGAGAGTTTGGTCCACTAGGCTGTTGTTTGGAGCGGCCCGCAGGCCCACATACCCACCACAGCCCGGTTGGTCCGGCACTCCTTGGAGGAATAGATCTAGTTTCTTCTTGAAGATGTCCACGGTTGTTCCGGCAATATTTCTTATGCTTGCTGGGAGGACGTTGAACAACCGCGGACCTCTGATGTTTATAGTGTTCTCTGATTGTGCATATGGCACCTCTGCTCTTCACCGGTTCTATTCTGGATTTTCTTCCATATCGTTCACTCCAGTACGTTGTTATTTTACTGTGTACATTTAGTACTTGGCCCTCCAGTATCTTCCAGGTGTATATTATTTGATATCTCTCTCGTCTTCTTTCTAGTGAGTACATTTGGAGAGCTTTGAGACGATCCCAATAATTTAGGTGCTTTATTGCGTCTATGCGTGTCGTATATGTTCTCTGTATTCCCTCTATTTCAGCAATCTCTCCTGCTCTGAAAGGGGAAGTGAGTACTGAGCAGTACTCAAGACGGGACAACACAAGTGACTTGAAGAGTACAACCATTGTAATGGGATCCCTGGATTTGAAAGTTCTCGTAATCCATCCTATCATTTTTCTGGCTGTCGCAATATTTGCTTGGTTATGCTCCCTAAAATGGTCGTCAGACATTATTATTCCCAAATCCTTTACATGCTGTTTTCCTACTATGGGTACATTTGATTGTGTTTTGTACTCTGTATTATGTTTAAGGTTCTCATTTTTACCGTACCTGAGTACCTGGAATTTATCACTGTTAAACATCATGTTATTTTCTGATGCCCAGTCGAAAACTTTATTAATATCAGCTTGAAGTTTTTCAATGTCTTCAGCCGAGGTAATTTTCATACTGATTTTTGTGTCATCTGCAAAGGATGGTACGAAGCTGTGACTTGTATTTTTGTCTATATCTGATATGAGAATAAGGAAAAGGCAGCGGTGCAAGGACTGTACCCTGAGGTACAGAGCTTTTAACTGCACTTGGACTAGATTTTATATGGTTGACCGTTACTCGCTGAGTCCTGTTTGACAGAAAACTGAGTATCCAGCGTCCTACTTTGCCGGTTATTCCCATTGACTTCATTTTGTGTGCTATCACGCCATGGTCACATTTATCGAAAGCCTTTGCGAAGTCCGTGTATATCACATCAGCATTCTGTTTTTCTTCTAATGCCTCAGTGACTTTGTCGTAGTGCTCAAGTAGCTGTGAGAGGCACGATCTTCCCGCTCGAAATCCATGTTGGCCTGGGTTGTGAAGGTCATTGGTCTCCATGAAATTGGTGACCTGACTCCTAATCACTCTCTCAAATACTTTTATGATGTGCGATGTTAGTGCAACTGGTCTATAATTCTTTGCCAATGCTTTGCTCCCTCCCTTGTGTAGAGGGGCTATGTCTGCTACTTAAGTGCATCTGGTATCTCCCCCGTGTCCAAGCTCTTCCTCCACACTATACTGAGTGCCTGTGCTACCGGCACTTTGCATTTCTTATAAATATTGAATCCATGAGTCTGGACCTGGGGGCCGACTGCATGGGCATGTTTTCAATTTCTCTCTCTAAAAATTTAGTGCGTCGTTTTGATATCAGTTATATTTACAGGGGTTTGAATATCCCGCATAAAGAAATTATCTGGATCTTCCACTTTCATGTTGTTTATTGG
>WNGS01161705.1:26883-48986 GCA_020271785.1 Procambarus virginalis | reverse complement strand
GGGACCGTGTGAGTGCGGCCGTGGTGGGGACGGCGTTGAGAACCCCCAGAGTGAGAGAGAGGGGTTATAAGGTGCATAGTTACAATGAGAGATGAGGTGGTCACCGCTGGTGGCTTAGGGCTCAACCAAACCACAGAGGAGGGAGGGGAGCCGAGGGGAGTAGTCAGAAGGGTCAGAGAAGGAGCTAGGTCTGGGCCCATGTAGCAGAGGCTACAAAGCCCGGTCTTCTAACACAGTCCGACTCGGGGGCCTGATCGAGGAAACAAGAGGAAGACTCCATTCACGAAAGTGCCCGCCCACCCATCACGGAGCCACAATTAGAGGACAGGACACCCAACAACAGACATGCCGGTCTTGCCAAAGCCCCTAGGGGTGCGTCGTGAGTATACTCCCCAAAAAGCCACCTTAAGAACCGTCAGTCCGTCGTAATCGAGTTCATGACGAAAGAAGGAGTGACAATAAAAGCGTCCCCTCGCTCGCGACACGGGTACCACAGACCTAAGGGTGAGAGAGTAGCCTCCTCAAACACCTGGGCGTAAAAACAAAAGAAGACCGAAGAATAATCAAGACAGACAAAAGGTCGGCAGGAAATGACAATTAGAAAGGAGAAGAGGAGGGGAAGGGAGGGAATTATCAGGAGAAAGCACCAAGCATTATTCGAGAGGACAGCAGCAGGGTTACAAAATCACAGGGAGTGTGATGCTCCCATGGAGCATCAAACTCCGGCAGCCTCCCACCAAGCCCCCACATGGCAACAACGGTCCGGACAGGGAGGGGGTCAGGATGTGTAAATTCCAGATGGTTGAGATCAAAGTATTTTGTCCATGTAACAGGACCAAACAAGGTTTCGAACGTATAAGAACTGGAAAGAATCTTGAGGGTGCGTCTACAGAAGGAACGGTACCGAGCACCCACAGTAAAATGAAAGGTAAATAGTGCAGTTATCACAATTAGAGGAGGAGCCACTCCAGATGATGAGGTTGTCATCACTGGGAGCTTGGGGCTCGACCCAGCCACTAAGGAAGGGGGGGGTAGTCGGTAGGGTCAAAGGAGGAGCTTCGTCAGGGCCCAATGTAGCTACAGAGCGCAGACTGGGCTACAGAGCGCAGTCTTCCAACGCAGTCCGACTCATGGGCTTGGTCGCCCATCCCACAAGTCTGAGAGGTTATAAGAAAATAATTCAGTGGCATATAAATGAGAAGGTAATAATTTCATTCACAAACAAGCCCCTATATCCCACCATTGAGCCAGAATTAGAGGATTGGACACCCGACAAGACCCCCCCCCTCCCCAGGGCTGCATCGTGAGTAAGGTAGCAAGCAATACCATAAGAACTGTCAGTCCGTCGAGATCGGGTCCAGCGATGAAGTGAGGATTGACAATAAAAGTGTCCCCACACTCGAAACGTTGGGTACCACAGGTATTCACGTGAGAGAGTGCACCTCCCCAAAAACCCAGGCGTCAAAACAGAAGATGTCCGAAAGAATAATCAGGAATGGAAAAAGTCATCGGGAAATGACAATTAGAAAGGAGAAGAGGGGAGGGAAGGGGGGGGGGATGGGAATGACACAACAAAGAGGAAAAAGACATCCAGCACAATTGGTGAAGACATCAGCAGGATCATAAGGCCTCAAAAGGAAAGAGGACTGTCCCATGGAGCATCACTTCAACAGCCTTCCACCAAGCCTCCTCAACAACGGGCTGGAAATGGAGGCATGGGGGGATTAAGAAAATAATTTTGAGGCAATGAGGGGACTTGAACCGGCGTTATGGTGATTCATAGACACCTGCCTCAATCCACTCGGCCACTGTGGAACTAAATGGGTTTTTGTCCTATCGTGGCTTAGTAGATTAAAGCAGGTGTCTGGGATTCACCAGAACGCCTGTCTAAATCGCCTCATTGCCACAACATTATTTTCTTTGTGAATGGCTCTGATAGTATCCTGTAGTTGAGACTCAAAGGTTGAGGTGCGTGATGTAACCCTGAAACTGTAAACGGTCCTCTTCCTTTCCTCTCTTTACCCTCAACCACCGGCTATCCAGTGTCTTGGGACAGGATGAATCTGGAGTTTCAATCTATTAATTCCGAAGTCAGGTGACATTCTTGTTGTGCTAGCATTCTCCCTAACATCTCCCCCCACCCCATCCACCCTCTCCCCATGGATCTCAAGTACCCTTCGGGTGTGGTCACAAAGAGGACTAGTTTAAAATGATTGGCTTTAAATCTAGATGGTGGAGTCAACCCAATTTTGAGTCAGTGACTGGTGTGTAGGGTCTAGGCAAGAATATCATGGGCTGGGAGGGCAATACCATATGGCTGTATTTGCAGAGAAAAGGTAAAGTTCTATTAAATTATGTACACAGTAACATATGTGTGTAAATCACGAAAAATAAACACGTGATTAAAAATGTGACACTGTCAGACCACGGAGGAAAATTGACACAGGAATTTCCTTAAGTACTTTCGTATATTAATACATCTTCAGAAGGAGTGATTTTATAGGTCAAGTATTGGACATATATAGGCAGGAGAGAGTGATGGAGTGAGGTGAGGTACGATGACAAATGAAAGGGAATTTGGTGGACACAAATAAATACTCTGTAAGACATGGCCAATTGTCTAATGCTTTGTTTGTTCATCTGTCAAAAGATACTCACCAAATTAATTGGGAGATGGCTTCTTCAATAGCGAATTGTAAAAGCACTTATAACAGGAACATAATTGAATCTGCTTTGATACAGATTACAAAAGAAAGTAATTTGAACATTAGCAGTGGTTTATATAACTTAGATCCATTTTTGATAGATCAATTAAAGGGCGATTTGAGTAGGATCATTGATACACATTTGTCTCACTAATTCATTGTAAATATTTACTATCCTATGCTATTATTATCCATGTGTGGGCCTGTTCGTGGGTATGAATAGAAGCTGCATCGTATGGGCCAATAGGCCTTCTGCGTTCTTATGCGGCTCATATTTGTGTCCACCTAATTCCTTTTCATTTGTCATCGTACCTCTCACTCCATCACTCTCTCCTGCCTATATATATCCAATACTTGACCTGCAAAATCACTCCTTCTAAAGATGTATTAATATACGAAAGTACTTAAGGAAATTCCTGTTTCAATTTTCCTCCGTGGTCTGACACTGTCACAGTAACATATGTACAATTATGTACCCAGCCCATTGCCTATATGTAGTCCCATTGCTAGTAATTATAAAATAAAGAAGTTTAAGTGATTTTCTGTTTAGATAATTCTCTCTCAATTTAATTCTGAGTCTCCGAGAACATTATATGTTTTGGAAGTTTCCCTGTGATCCTTCATACACACCTATTGAATTATAATATGTCCCTTTGTCATGAATAAGTAAATTAAAAGGTTTTCCAGCGATTACTCCCAGTCAATAAATTCCAAGTTCCTGGGCCTTTTCTTCCCCTGGGGTTCAGTGATTCAGTCATTCAGTCATACGCCTGAAGTAGGGGGAGTGGTGGCAGTGTTTAATATTAAGGCATAGCAGCAGGTTGGTCCCATTTCTGGTGTTACAGTGCTAATGCATAACACCACATACACTAGATCAGGTTATCGTATAGAAAAATAAGGTCAACATCAATTAAGTAGTTAGAGAAGGATATAGCAGTATGTAGTATGTCCGAAGGCTTTAACCTTATGCCTTTATTATGTTTAATAAACGTAAATTGTTTAGTGTTCGCAGTTTGCACAACATTGGTAAATCTGGTCTTAATCACACTTAAAATGATGGTTAATACGGTCAGACAAAGGCTCAAGAACGTTACAAGACACAAACTGGCCTCGAAAATTGATGTAAAATTTATTGCCGCAGTTCTGTGCTGACCTTGTGTGTTCATGGCATCACCTTCCCGCGGCCCGGTCTCTGCCAACCTATGTAGGTTTAATTTATGGAAAGTCAAATACGGGTACCAACTATCTGCTGAACACAAGAAATTGCAAATTCAAGACATGAAACGTAACCAGAAGACATTAGTATGGATATCCAACTAAGACAATGCATTAATATTGAAAAAAAGAGGACAGTAGGGTAATAAGCTATAGCAATACAAGCTTTAATGTTACTCTTCAAATTAATAAAGCCTCACGAGGTCTAGACAAGGTTGAAAAGGAACATTATATCTTAAAATATTAAGGGTTCCTTGCACGCATTTTAATGTCAAATTGGTCACTTCGAGTGTAAATTGATTTTTCCTTTGGTTCCATCCCTGCTAATAAAGCCCACTAATTATTTACCTCAACACTACTCCTTAATCTGGAAGGAATAAAGAGGTATTCTGCTTATTCTCACCTGCAGGTTTCTACGTCAATAGACAGGAACACCAAGAGCCGAGACGTCACCCATAAGTAGTCAACAACACGCGTAACTCACCGGCATCCCTCTGGCCGAAAGTTATAAAAGTTATAATATGTGGGAACTAAGTGTGGAGAAGGTAGATAGGATTATCTGGGGAGAGTTACTCACTTGTACATCTCCAACAGGTAGACAGCAGCCAAAGGCAGACGAAAGCAGATCCCCTGAAGACCTCCGAGCTCGTCTGGCCTTGCGACCTCATCGCTCTCGCACAGCTGACCATCACAACACCAGAATAACACGCCATTATTAATCCTATTCATGGTATATGAATTAAACACAACCAAACATACAGTAGGAGATAATGAGAGGAGCAGGGAGAAGAATATATCATTGAACTGAGAGATGTTGGCAGTGTAAACAAATTCATGATGTTTATGTTTGAAGTCAAGCCACACCAGATGTGGCTGTGGTAACTATATATGTTCACTAATCACAAGAGGAAGAACGAGAAAAATATATGTTTACTTAAGATATGATTGATTGAGATTGATATGATGATTTGAAATTTGATGAAATTTGTTAAGGAAAACCTGAATAGAAGAGATGAAATAAGATATTAGAACAATCTGATGTTTCTGTAAAGTGTGCCAGGAGTACAGTGTGGTGGTTGTGCAAGGTGTGGCAGGAGTACAATTTAGTGGTTGTACTAAAAGTTCTGAGTTCTTGTGTTAGTTATTTATTAAACAGCCAGTAAGTTATATCATTTATGTTGTCTTTTAAAGTAAAGTGGTTGAAATGCAACTGTGAAAAAGGTTGGTTACTGTACGATATTTTGCCACAACGTTGTCTGAGGGAGGTAGCTAAGTTCAATTGTTAACTGGCTGACTAAGTTTAAGGTTGTTTTTGTGTGAACTGCAATACTTCTTGGGCAGACAAGTCCTTGTTTTTAATTAGTTACAGCCACCGTTCGTATTCTTTATGTTGTATGTATTTAAATGCTACTCCACAGTGTTTGACTTGGAGAGGATACTGTATGACTTGGGGTTTACTGAGAAGGGTGTTTACAATGTGCTTCCATCGGAAGTTGATGTGGCTTACCTAGAGTATCTAAGTTGTAAATCATTACCCCTATTAAAAGGAGATGTATTTGATATTAGAGTAAACGTCAACATGTAAGACCAAGTGTTAAGGATAGAGGGTTCTGTGGCAAAGTCAGTAAGTACACGCACCTAACCTGTGACCACTTGTAGGTGGCTCTCTTTCCTAGTCACAAGCTAAATGAGATTAATTTTCGCTGGGGGCTGGGCCTAGTCCAACTTTTTATTTTTATTTGTATATACAAGAGTTCTTACATTCTTCTACAGCCACTAGCACACAGCGTTTCTGGCAAGTCCTTCATCCTAATTCTCACACACACATTACCAAGGAATCAGCTCGTAGCAGCTGTTTAACTCCCAGGTAAATATTTACTACTAGATAACAGGAGCATCAGGTTGATAGAAACTCTGCCCATTTGTTTCCGCCTTCCGTTGGGGATCGAGCCAGAACTCTTAGGACTATGAAACCCAAGCGCTGTCCACTCAGCCATCAGGCCCCCAAATGGTGAAGGACCATCACCTCAACTGGAGAGAGTGTTAGCAGATACTTTGTACATATAATGTCATACCTATACACAGGATAGTGGTTGTTTTGTTTTATTGATCACAAACTAGAATTATATTCCCCATTTTACAACTAACACTCACACGCGCGACACCTATGACAAAAACACTTTCAATGCACAATACTGACAAAACACTAACACACACCATCTATAACCTACTCCTCACTCACCGCAACATTAGATATAACCACAACACATACAACATCTATAAGAAACACAGACAGTAAAATAAACTCAATAAGAAATAAGCATAACAATGACGCTCAATAACCTACGATGTTTCAGTCCCAGGTCCTAGGCCTAGAATACAACATAATCACAGCAGGCACAAATTAGTTCAAATTATGTTCGAAAAATATACTGGCAAGCTGTGGATCGGCAGTCGAGCTGGAGATGAATACATCAAATCAAATCACTTAAAAGATATAAATATTCAAGTAACAAAATTAGGACAAACTGTATGCAAATAAAATTAATTTGGCTTAAATAGGACCTTAATTTCTCGCATAGACCAGTAAGCAACCTGTAGCGTCCGTATCTACTTTTGTTATATTGCAGGTAATTACTCATTTCAGTCGCAATTGCAGCTAAACTGAATTGAGTGTATTATACTTTAAGATAATATTTTAAATTTATATAACATTTATATAACATCACGCTATAACAATGTGATGGCTGGGATTCATCTGTGGCTATCAGTGGGGGAGGACTGTGTTACCTGTAGTGGACAACAGAGTGACGGGGAGGACGTTCCTTCCTGGACGGTGTCTGTGGCGCAACTGACTCACAACATGCTTCCCTCCGCCTCCCACTGACACGTGTTCACACTTCTCTAACTATTGCCGCCATCAGCGGCAATGGAGCGATACTTGTGGATGGATTGATATAAAGTCGCTGTTACTACAAAAATAGATTTTTCCAATAAACTAAGGAAACCGAGAGTGTGACTTTAACGAAGGCTACTCAAAAGCACACGCATAGCAGGAGTCGCTCCCACGGCGCTAGTGTGCTGACACACTGGCTCTCGGCCCTCTTGCTTGGCCACAAAGTGAACTGATCAACACTCGAGAATAATTAACACTGCACACGTCACTGGCAGGAAGAAGATACAGTGACCATAGTTAACGCTGCACACGAACCTGGCAGCAAGAAGGGACAGTGACCATAGTTAACGCTGCACACGACACTGGCAGGAAGAAGGGACAGTGACCATAATTAACACTGCACACGAACCTGGCAACAAGAAGGGACAGTGACCATAATTAACAATGCACACGAACCTGGCAACAAGAAGGGACAGTGACTATAGTTAACACTGCACACGTCACTGGCAGCAAGAAGGGACAGTGACCATAGTTAACACTGCACACGTCACTGGCAGCAAGAAGGGACAGTGACCATAGTTAACACTGCACACGTCACTGGCAGCAAGAAGAGACAGTGACCATAGTTAACACTGCACACGTCACTGGCAGCAAGAAGGGACAGTGACCATAGTTAACACTGCACATGTCACTGGCAGCAAGAAGGGACAGTGACCATAGTTAACACTGCACACGTCACTGGCAGCAAGAAGGGACAGTGACCATAGTTAACACTACACGCGTCACGGGCAGCAAGAAGGGACAGTGACCATAGTTAACACTGCACACGTCACTGGCAGCAAGAAGGGACAGTGACCATAGTTAACACTGCACATGTTACTGGCAGCAAGAAGGGACAGTGACCATAGTTAACACTACACGCGTCACGGGCAGCAAGAAGGGACAGTGACCATAGTTAACACTTACCAACAAAGACTTCAAGCAGCAAGATGGAATAAATAGACGATGCTTTAGCCTTACCTGACGAACTAGATCAACCTTTCAATCTGAAAGAACTCAGAAGAGTTACAAAGAAAACTAAAAACACAGCTCCAGGAGAGGACAAAATCACTTACAACATGCTGGCCAAGCTAGGAGCAAAGGGTGAAAAAGGTTTCTTGAATCTCATCAACAGAGTATGGGTGACACGAACTCGACCACTATCTTGCGATAGTACAATTATAGTTCCCATTCCAAAACCCAAAGACCCAGGAAATCCAAGACCCATTAACAAGCTGTTTGGCCTAAACTTGCAGAAAGAATGGCTCCTAATAGAAATGACTGGAACGTCAATGGACTGCACCAAATTATGTTTGCTTACAGAAAAGGTTGTGGGGAAAACCTGACTCCAATAACTAATAACTTGTTTTGGGCTCTGAGACCCAGTAATTAATAATTAAATAAATATATATATATACTTCGATAGCTATGAAGGACCACCACTTTTTGAGAAAAAGTGGAAAACAAAGAGACAATGGAAAGAACTGATCATAGGAACTAGTGTCCTATGGATCTTGGTAAAACTGTAATACTTATATGAATGGAGTCAAATTAACTACACAAAATTGGGGGGTTACATGCTAAAAGATTAATACATCCCTAGCATTATTCTGGTGCTGGTTCTTCACCAGAGTAAATCAAATGTGAAAATCAATAAATGTAGAATATAATAATGATGGAGGTAAATGCACCTCAATATACTACTGAAATGTTGAACAGCATCAGTAAATCAAAGGGTTGGTATAATTGATCTCTTAAGGAGATCACTACTGTAACTATGGAATTATTACTACTGATGGAAAAATAGACAGCTTAGCTGTGGAGCTAGTGAGGTGTAATCGGTTGCTACACTCCACCGACGACGTGTTGCATAGGGTAAATTGTTGCACAGAACGGTGGGGAAGCCTAGCACCTCGGTTGAAGTCGCCTTGGTACTGAAAGGCAATTACATTGTAGATATCTTCTACACAATAGGTAATTACATTTACATCCTAAATCATGAGGATGACGGTAGTAAATTATCAGCTAATGTCTGAACAATTTGTATCATAGAAATAAACTGATAATCATCTAATTAGATGGTAAATTTAATACGTACTAGTTTTTGTTGGTTTGCATTCGGCCTAACGACTGCTAGCCTAAATGTTAATAGTGGCCACATAATAACAAAAAGGGTAAACTTAGCAGCCGAGCCTCGTGTCGCTGATGTGAAGACTTGAGCAACTCTTCGTCCTCCAGCTGCTGCTTGAAAGACGTTGACTCTGAAGATGCTCGTATGATAGTCTATGACACGGCTGTGTTGTGCCAGATAACGTGGCACCCCTCAATTGATCGTGGGAGCGAAAATAATAGGTCAAGCACAACTCTGCTGCACGCTCTTAATGGCGTCCGTGCTCTCGTTCACGTGTCAAGTGACGCTCTCCCGTCTTCCTCCTGCTCCTTATTGCGCATGCGCGGCTTTCGAGCGTAAATGAATATGTATTTATCGCAATTGACTAAGGAAGGAAGAGGTAATAACAAGTATTAATATCACATTAAATTCTTCTGTGATAAAATAGAAGTTCTATTAACATAAATTGGCTCACTAAAAGTTGTGCAGCCAATCAAGGAAATTAAAGTAAATCATTTGCATCAAAGTAATTTCCTCTATAATACTTAAATGTTAGTTAAATAAGGGAGCTCCAGTAAGTAATAGTATACTACAAAATCAAAGTTAACTATTTTTAGTAAATGAAATGATAAACTGGACTCTTGTTATAAATCCAACTAAATGTGGAGAAAATTCATGTTGCTGCCTGTCGTTCCTCACCAACTAGGAAGAATTTGGCAATGAATAAATCATGATAATGATTAAATCTATAAGTTAGTAATTTTAGTAACTACTTTGGTTGTATAAATACAATGATGTATAAAAACTGTTGGTTATTTCCAACAAAGGTGTTGGAACCACAGAATGCCTTACCTCCCTCCAGGATTAAATTAATAACAAAGCAGGAATCCTTATTTTTCTAGACCTAGAAAGAGCCTTCGAGCAAGCCAATAATTCAACTACACTGTGCTGCCTGGTAGACAAGGAAATCATAGGACACGCTCTTACCCTTGCCAAAGGAAGCCTGCTTAACCGAGAAGCTAAAGTCAAATTCCAAGGAAAAACAGCCCCCCCCCCTGCAAAGAGGCTGGAAAATGGGACTCCGCAGGGAGGAATACTAAGTCCCTTCCTCTTCAACTGTGTCATGGAAACTTTCATGAATCTCAAGTTACCAAAAGCCAAGCTGCTTAACTATGCAGACGACTTTGATGGCCTTTGCCATCAATGGCAAAGGCGCCAGGAACCATGCACAAAAATGCATAGACATCATCAACAGGGAAGCGGAACGCATAGCAGTGAAAATAAATAGTAATAAAATCAAAGCAATGGCCGTTAAAATGAGAACTCAAGACATCAGACTCGCAATACTAGGACACGAAATTGAGTGGGTTACCTCTTTTCAATACCTTGGAGTCATAATAGACAGCCAGTTGAAATTCACTCAAGAAATTGAATATCTTCGGCAAAGTTGTAAAGCCAGAAACTCAGCTTTGCGCTCCCTGAGAAATCTTAGAGATGGTGCATCTCTACCAGTACTCAAAATGTACTACGTTCAAGCAGTTAGAACTCTCATTGTCTATGCTCTTGCATCTTGCTCTTACATCCCTCAGTGACAACCAATGGGAGAAACTGGAAGTGTCTCAAAATGATGCTCTCAGAACAATGCTGGGAGCACTTATATGGACGTGTCGAGAGAATCTAAGGATGGAAACCAACTTACCAGCCTCACAAAACAGGATCAAACAAAGAACAGCCACCATAACAGCAGAACGTATTGGAACCACCGCCAGACTGTCAATCAAAGATAGCATACACAGATCGCTTCACAGATATCTTCAATATAGAACAAGTGCAGAGACGGATAATCTTGTCAAGATTCTAGAGAAAGTGGACTTGAAAATGGCCATTAAAAACAAAGGGGAAGATAGACCATATGAACACTTTCGGCAGCCTCCTCAATGGGAAGAATCGAGTCTAAAGATAATCATTGAAGGATTACCAATTAAAAAATCAACTTGTGACTCGTAGAGGCTCATAGCAGTCATAGAGCAACAAATGGAAACCATCGTAGGACCTATAACGACTCACATCTCCACAGATCGATCAGTTGATCAAGAAAGAGGTTCTGCTGGGGCAGCAGTTTACACTAACTACTATGAAGCTTACTGGAGCATGAATAGTTTGTGTTCAACATTGCAAGCAGACATATACTCATATACTCATTGCAAACATATACTCTGAAGAAGGCCATAAATTATACAATTCATAATAATTTACATGATGTCATCATTCATACCGACTCTAAATCTTTGCTCCAGACATCATTTTCCAGCCAGCACAGAAATAATATACAACTGATCACAGAAATCCTACATATAGGAAAAGAAGCGCACAATCTAGGGCTGTCAATCACATCTAAATTGGATACCAAGTCACACTGGCATAGATAATAATGAAAAGGCAGACTCACTACCAAAACCTGCCACTGCTCTACCTGTTGTACAGGTAAAATACCTCCAGGTTTTTCACAGAATAAGGAGCAAATCAAGAAGAAAATACTCCTATCAAAAGTCGCCACAGAGCCAAAGTAGCGGAAAGAAGATTGCATTTTCAATAAATAGCATTTCAAAAGCTATTCATTTTACAGCTGACCATTATACATTACTAGTAGGTCTTACCACTAATTCTTAAATTTTAAGCTATGGGGATATTACAGAGTCGTAAGGGAGCTGCTGTTTGTTATTTGTGTCTTGACAATACACTACTTTCTTCTTACTCTCTTTGTTATTTATCTACTGGAAGCGAAATATGGATGCAGTGCGGGTACTAAAGATATTCTATTATTGTAATAAGATGGTTTGCCATATATTCAACTAGAGACTAAGCTAGTTGGTTACTGTATCTCTCGTCGTTTGGTGTTTAATTATTGTCATTTTAGCATGTGTTTTGTACAAAACATGTTAATTTTCACTTGGTGCACTGTATTATTTATATATTCTTGGTGCATGGGTTACTCGACTGAATTTTGTCCGTCTTTGGCGATTAATTTTAAGTTACCAGGTGCCTGTGTCCACATACGAGCTGGTTATTTCGCTGACTCATTTGTATCCCATTTAAACTATAAATTTCTTTCCTTCCTCTTTGGTTAGATTCTAGAGGGGAAGTACCACAACATATTCTTGATATCGTATGATGTTGGTATAATTGGGGAATTGGGAAAGTTGGTCGAAATTTTGGTATGCAGGGCTTTTCGTTTTGTATTGTGGAGTTGCTCTTATTTGCAGGCGCCGGTGTTCTCATTCAGGCAGATGGGATATCCTTTTACCTAGTTTCACGACGATTTAGTTGCTTATTACTCTCATGTTTACTAGGTCAACCCGTTTTCGCAAATTCGTATAGTCAATATTGACTTATTAAATACGTGCATAGGTGATATACTAAACATAATAGTTTACCTTGAAAAGCTTCATAGAAAACACCGACCTTACCTAACCTTGTTAGTATGTTAAGATAAGCTTTTTATTGATAAATTATTGCTTCGTAATTACAATTATTACTTAACCTATACCTCTAATAGGTTAAGTAACAATTGTAATTACGAAGCTATAAGATGCGTATCTTAACATACTAACAAGGTTAGGTAAGGTCGGTGTTTTCTATGAAGCTTTTCAAGGTAAACTATTATGTTTAGTATATCACCTATGCACGTATTTAATAAGTCAATATTGACTATACGAATTTGCGAGGACGGGTTGACTAGGTACCTGCAGGCTTGGGTTTTACCCGGTTTCTCCTGGCGTTCTATTGCTTTTATTTAACCTCTCCCACTCTACCATTAACCGCAGGGGTGCCACAGGACACAGGGCAGCAATCTAGGACCTCTCCTATTTTGTATATACATCAATTATCTGCCAATGTCTCTAACATTCTTACACCTATATTATTTGCTGACAACACTACCCTCATCTACTCAGACCCCAGCCCACACACACACTAATTAATGTGGTAAACAATGAACTAAAAAAAGTTCACTTATGGATGTCAACCAACAAACTCACACTAAACATAGAAAGACCTATTACATCTTATTTGGAAGCAAATTAATGTATGCAATTCAGCTTCAGATAGACCATGTTAACATCAGCAATAAAAATGATGGAAAGTTCCTTGGCCTACACTTAGACAGGAGACTCACCTTCATCACCCACATACAACACTTAACCAAGGAAGTCTCAAAAAAGGTTGGTATATTCTCTATAATCACATATTATGTTCCAAACTCTGCTCTCCTCTCATTATACGATGCACTAATCTATCTCAATGTTACATATTGTATCTGTGCTGGGGCTCAACCTCTGCAAATTTCCACAAGCCCATCATCGCCCAGCAAAAATCTGCTATTAGAACAATAACCTGCTCGGCTTTGAGATAACACTCAGCCCCTCTATTTAAATCCCTAAGTATGCTAAACATAACCTCACTCCACACATTCTCTTGTGCCAATTACATTTACAAAACCCTGTTAATAAGTGCAAACTCTGTTCTGAAATTCTTCTTGGACAGATGTAATAGAACACATAATCACGCACCAGAAATAAATATCTCTTTGATATCCCCAGAGTCAAACTTAACCTGTGAAAACACTCTATGCAAATAAAGGGACCAGATCAATGGAACTCACTCCCTAACGCATTAAAAAGCTGTCAAAACCTTTGCCTTATTAAAAAATAAAACCAAAAAGTACCTAATTTTATCTTCATAGTTTCCTACCTAGTGCTTGAAACTCGCACTGTATCAAGTGCTACCAAATTCCCCAAAATATGTACCTATGCCATACAACTTTACCATTGTAATCATTGCTGTTATCTTATATCATGTTATGCACATAGTTTGCTACATTATACCTTGCAATAATCCTCAAATTATGCTAAAATGTACCTGTGGATAACCCTTAAATTTACTTTAATGTACCTACTTTTTTCTGCCAAATTCCTTATGCAATGTATTTTTTTTATCCTTTCTTGCAATGTATTTTTATACCTTCTTATAATGTATTTTTAAACTATCTTACAATGTATTTTTATATTGTTGACCAAACCACACACTAGAAAGTGAAGGGACGACGACGTTTCAGTCTGTTCTGGACCATTCACAAGTTGATTCACTGGAGAATTGTGATTTCTCGTCTGCAATGTATTTTTATACTTACTTACAATGTACATGTAATTTTTTTTTATTATTTTGCTAGAAATTTCCTTCTTAAAATTATGTTAGATTAAGGATCTGCCCGAAACGCTATGCGTGCTAGTGGCTTTACAAGAATGTAAAACTTCACGTCTCTGTACTCTAATAAACCTAATGTACCTTCTTATATAAAATAAATAAATAAATAATAATAAATAATAAATAAATAAATAAATAAATATTTTCTATCATTTTGCTAGGCGCCCGTGACCCTTCAGATTTGACCCCATTGCCTTCTGCGTTTTAGTTGCTAATATTATTTTCTTGTGCTAAAACAACTACGTCTCCCACAGATATTATTTTAACATATTCTTCTACGTTTCGGTGTTTATTTATGTCATGTTTATATGAGGATACCTGGTCAAGGACAGGGCCGCGGGGAACCTAAGCCCCGAAATCATCACAAGATAACCTGTGAGTTAAAGGTATTTCCGGAGAGTTAGTGGTTTAATACAATGTTCTCACTTCGATTTAATTGTCTGTCATACTATCAGTCTAACTTATCTTTTACATTAGTCATTACTACGTTTCCCTGAGCTTAGGTGTGCTACTAGTACGCCAATTAATGTAATTCTTACATTTATGCCCTGCTTTACCTTACCCGGAGAGGATGAACCTCTCAATCCCCCATGAATTTATTTACCTTACCCTCCTGATTACAGTTTTCGTCGATTCTCTTCTCCATTTCAAATTTTATTCTTTTCCATGCGAGTTTTTCCCTTGCCTCTGGCGTTTTAGTTGCTGATAATTTTTTAGTAGGGTGCGAGTCGCTCGTCTCCCTGCAAAGGCTCATGTTCGAGTATCTCCGGGCGCTCTTGTGCTTTATAATTATTATTTGCTTGGTTGCTGGCGCCTGTGTCTCTACACAAGCTCGTGTTCCCGGTATCTCTCGGCTTTTTATTGCTTTATTATTATTGCTTGTATGTCTGCGTGGTGTAGTGGTAAGACACTCGCCTGGCGTTCCGCGAGCGCTATGTCATGGTTCGTATCCTGGCCGGGGAGGATTTACTGGGCGCAATTCCTTAACTGTAGCCTCTGTTTAACGCAACAGTAAAATGTGTACTTGGATGAAAAAACGATTCTTCGCGGCAGGGGATCGTATTCCAGGGACCTGCCCGAAACGCTACGCGTACTAGTGGCTGTACAAGAATGTAACAACTCTTGTATATATCTCAAAAAAAAAATGTTATCTGTATCTTATTTTACCGCCGATTGAGTAATATTATTACTACCACCTGATTTACCTAAGGGCCACTATTCCTGGTGGCTTCGTCGAGAGAAGGAAGCCGGCGGCGTGTAGAAAGTCTACCTATCTGACGTTGATTTTTTCTAGTTGGAATTTAAAACTTCACCCAGTTCGACAGTTTGGGCATGGGTTTTAACCCTGTTGATGGAGAGGCTCCCCAGCTTTAGTACTGCAATGGGTTAGTCGATTCTAATCCGTGCTCCTTTCTGGTATTACAAACGATCTTTGAAGAAAATGTCAGGAAATCATGTATAATCATTTTAGTAGAAGCTGGTGTCCTCACACAGCCTTGCATAATCAGGTATCTATCGACGATTTGGATGTTAATATCATTTATAACGGTTGCAGGGCACCTGGGTCTACATACTGGCTGGTGTTTTATCAAGCATCTAGTGATGATGTAGTGGTTTATTATCATGCCGATAGGGCCTGGGGACCAAGTTCACGCTACTGTTTATAGTGTATCTTGCGATGATTTTCATGTGTCAATTTTATTATATTGGACTTCCGCTTTAAAGACTCCAACCTACTGCACCTCCGCTTGTGCCTGCATTTAAAGCGCTGAATTGTTCTGGCCCGCCTCCAGTTGTTATGAACCACAGGTAGCCTCGTGATGTGAGTCTACCAGGTGAGAGTTATTCTGCCCACCTGACCAGAGATTAGGATGTCAGTGGGGGAAGGAAGTTTATTAAGTTAACGTCAGTTAATGACTAAATAGAGACAAGCAGAGGATCAGCAACTTATAAAAGTTAGATGGAATGAAATGTTGACATTTTGTGACATGCGTGACACAGACAGAGGGTGTAACGCATCACTTGAGTTGCTAAAGTCGTCAGGAATGAACGTACGTCGTTGACCTCCTGGGAAGAAGGAAGAATATAGTTCCCTGTTTAATAGTTGAGTGAAGGCTACTTGTTATTAAATGTGGTGAGGAAGCTTCAGGGACATTGTACTTCATTTCTCAGTGATCGTGAAGATATTCGAGGCGACCTGAAGCCTAGAGGGTGGTCGCGTCCTGTGTGGACTCTTAATGTGAGATATTCCTTTGAGTGGAGGAAAGTAAGCAGGTGTTTCTGTGTGAAGCCTGCCAGGCGTCTTCGGGTGCTCAAATCAGGATTATTCGTGTGCACAAATGTTCACTATCAATTACAAAGATTGTGAACAGATATGAGGAGTTAGAGACGAGTAGACATGCTGGAGGCGAGAGTAACGCATTCTTACTTGCCTGAAGTCAGTGAGAGACTGAGGGGTGAACCCTCGGGTGGTGCGCTGGTGGTTGATTTCGGTGTGGACTCGTCCGAAAATGGGGGAGTATCCACCGCGGCATAGCCAGCGTGCAGAAAGGAGTTCGATGATTAAATTCGATGTACAAAACAAAATGCAAGAAAATTTGCTTAAAAACGCAATATTACGTGAAATTCTGAGATTTGCAGCACATATCGCGAGAAAACATGAAGAGAATCGAAATATTAGTAAATTTGAATATTTTTACCTAAAATCATACAACATGAAAAACGTGAAAAAAGTCACTATATTACCAAGTTCAAGGATTTACACTTCAAAACATATGGCGAGGTTACGTGTTATTTAGATCATTAAAGAGGCATGCAGGCGATGAGTCACAATAACGTGGCTGAAGTATGTTGACCAGACCACACACTAGAAGTTGAAGGGACGACGACGTTTCGGTCCGTCCTGGACCATTCTCAAGTCGCTTGTGATGAGGAGGTAGAGAACGGGTAATAAATAGGCAAGAGAGAGGTGAGGAGGAAAGTAAGGTGTAGAGAATAGTAGTAATAATGAGAACTGCAGAAGGCCTATTGGCCCATACGAGGCAGCTCCCATTATAACCACCGAAGGAAAAGTAATAGGAATAAGAAGAGGATAGCAAGGGAGCGTAGGAGAAGAGAGAAAGAAAAGGAAAGAGAAAGAAAGATAAATGGAAGGGGTAAGCTTATGTTAAGTCACGTTTGTTAGAAAGATTAGAGCATTTGAGTATGTACTGTGAAAGGGAAGAGTCCACAGCAACAAAGCCAGGACTCATGTTCATGTTGGGTACTTTGTGTATAAGAGCCGATTCTACAAGACGGCGTCTGTGAAGAGTAGAGGCAGGAAAGATTATTTTGGAGGAAGACCGAAAGGAAGACCTTTCGACGCTTGCCGCCAAGCGTCGAAAGAACCAGCTCAGGTTTCTTAAAGATTGTCTTGCTGAGCAAGTTCTCCCTCTTTCTTTATCTCACTTTCTCCAGTTCAACACTTTGGGATCTCCTTTCCCTGAACATGCCCGCCTTCTTCTTCAAGAACTTATTCATGCCACCTCCCTTCAAGTTGACGAGGCCTTTCTTGCTGTTCGTCAACAGCAACGCTTTCTGTCCTCTTCTCTTCCCAGTGATCTATGCAATATCATTTTTCCAATTGCATTTGACACTGCTCACGTCTCCTCTTCCCACCACTCCTCCACACTACACAACAAACTTCAACGCCTGATCTCCAACAGTCCTTGGGCCAAATACTCTCTCTCTGACTGTGTTACCAACCTTTCGTCCTACTCTCTTTCTAAGCACCAGCAAGAACTCCTTGGTCTTGGTCTGTCTTTTGCTACTTCCCCTGGCCCACGCTGTGGCATTGATCTCATTAGTTCCTTTGACAGGTTTGTCAATTCTAACTCTAGTACTCTTTCGGACCTGTCTGCCTTTAGAGGGGCCCTCATCCCCGTTCTTGACAGCTTGTTTTCTAAAAATCACCACCTTCCTCGTCGCTTCCAGCTTGCCCTTGCCTCCCTAAAATCTAACAACTCTATTCTTATCCTTCCTTCTGACAAAGGCAATTCGGTGGTTGTCCTTGACCGTGAGGACTACCTCCGGAAAGCAGATGTCTTGCTCTCTGACTCTCGCACTTATGCTCCTCTGACTTCTAACCCTTTGGATCGCCTCAAAACTTCCTTTAACCGCAAACTAAGACAGCTCTCTAGTCTTTGCCCTCCTGACTTTGATCTCATTAAACGTTTCCGTGTCATCTGCCCTTCTCTTCCTTATTTCTATGGTCTTCCTAAGACTCATAAACCTGGTGTTCCTCTTCGTCCTATCATTTCTTCACGGGGCTCTGTCAGCTATTCTCTTGCCTCCTGGCTCGCTAAAACCCTGACGCCTTACCTTGGCACTTTTTCCCCTGCCCACCTTCGTCACTCTCAGGACTTCATAGAAAGACTGCGCCTGCAACCCTCTTGTAAGATGCTTAGTCTTGATGTTGACTCTCTGTTTACAAATGTTCCGCTAGATGACGTTCTCTCTTTCCTTAGACGGAAGGCGTCAGAGGGCCTTCTTCCTCTCCCTCTTCCCACTGACGTTTTCCTCGATCTCATTAGACTCTGTGTTGAATCTAATTCTTTCTCTTTTAACGGTAAATATTACACTCAAACTTTCGGTGTCGCTATGGGTTCCCCTCTCTCCCCTGTTCTTGCTAATTTCTACATGGAATACTTCGAAACTGTTCTTCTTCCTTCTATTGATACTCGTCCCTCTCTCTGGCTTCGCTATGTTGATGACATTTTTGCTTTATGGCCTCATGACCTTAATCTTTTCCAGCCTTTCCTCGCCTCTCTTAACAATCTGGCTCCTTCTATCCATTTCAAAGTTGAGTGGGAATCTAATTCCCTCCTTCCTTTTCTTGATGTTCATGTTCACAGCTCTGTGTCTGGGTTCTCTTTCTCTGTCTACCGTAAACCCATGCACAGTGGCATGTACATTCACTTCTTTTCCTACCATCCTCCTTCTGTTAAGAAAAATGTCCTCGTCTCTCTCTTCCTCCGCGCTCTACGCATCAGCGACCCTCAGTTTCTTGATTCTGAAATTTCCTTTATCTACAAATCATTCTCTCGCCTTGGTTATCCTTTGCATTTCATCAACTCTGCCTACTCTCAAGCTAAACGAAATTTCTTTCATCCTAAACCTGCTTCCAACAGTAGTAGCACTGTACTATGCCTTCCCTTCATATCTGAACTCAAAACTTTTACCAATACCTTTCGTCCTCTTGACATTAAACTCGCCTTTCGACAAACTAACACACTTCGTAGCAATCTAGTTCACACTGCTCCTCCTGCTTCAAATGCTGCTGGTGTCTACTCTATTTCCTGTTCATCTTGTCCTCTCCAATACTTTGGCGAAACTGGCCGTACACTGAATGACAGACTTAAAGAACACAAGAGAAGTGTTAAGTCTGCAGACACTAACAATGCTCTCTTCTGCCATGTGAGGGATTCTAATCATCCCATTGATTGGTCTTCCTCCAAAATAATCTTTCCTGCCTCTACTCTTCACAGACGCCGTCTTGTAGAATCGGCTCTTATACACAAAGTACCCAACATGAACATGAGTCCTGGCTTTGTTGCTGTGGACTCTTCCCTTTCACAGTACATACTCAAATGCTCTAATCTTTCTAACAAACGTGACTTAACATAAGCTTACCCCTTCCATTTATCTTTCTTTCTCTTTCCTTTTCTTTCTCTCTTCTCCTACGCTCCCTTGCTATCCTCTTCTTATTCCTATTACTTTTCCTTCGGTGGTTATAATGGGAGCTGCCTCGTATGGGCCAATAGGCCTTCTGCAGTTCTCATTATTACTACTATTCTCTACACCTTACTTTCCTCCTCACCTCTCTCTTGCCTATTTATTACCCGTTCTCTACCTCCTCATCACAAGCGACTTGAGAATGGTCCAGGACGGACCGAAACGTCGTCGTCCCTTCAACTTCTAGTGTGTGGTCTGGTCAACATTAAAGAGGCATATTGTTTCCAATAAAAAAGGATATATATCAATGTGTTTTCATTAGAATTACATAAAATGTTCCTGATTATCCGTTAATGTAACCGAAAGAAGATAAAACCGCTCTAATCCGCCTGAAACGTCGAAATAGGCAATAAAACCAGGATTTCTCTACTTATCAATATCTTACTCGCTATGTAAACGAGGTTTAAACTATTGATTGGGAATAATGGATTTAATGTAAATTTGCAATTAAATACGAGTTTGCATCTCATATATCGTAAATTTATTGAATTTATAACAATAAACATTAAATAATTAAAAACGTGGAAAAACGGCAAAATATTGCCTAAATCGTTGATATTTGGTTCAAATCACATTAGGGAAAATAGGATGATAAACGTCAAAATATTGCTAAATTCGACGATTTTTAGTATAAAACAAAATGCAAGAAAATTTGCTTAAAAACGCAATATTATGCGAAATTCTGAGATTTGCAGGGCAAATCACATATCGCAAGAAAACATGAAGTAGAACCGAAATATTAGCATATTTGAATATTTTTACCTAAAATCACACAACATGAAAAACGTGAAAAAGTCACTAAATTAGTCACTATAGGGAGCCGGTCGGGCCGAGCGGACAGCACGCTGGGATTGTGATCCTGTGGTACTGGGTTCGATTCCAGGCGCCTGCGAGAAACATTGGGCAGAGTTTCTATGCCCCTGTTACCTAGCTGTAAAATAGGTACCTGGGTGTTAGTCAGCTGTCACGGGCTGCTTCCTGGTGGTGGAGGCCTGGTCGAGGACCGGGCCACGGGGACACTAAAAGCCCCGAAATCATATCAAGATAACCTCAAGATAACCTACCAAATTCGAGAATTTCTACTTCAAATCATATGGCGAGGTTTCGTGTTATTTAGATCATTAAAAAGGCATATGAAAATATTGTTTCCAATACAAAGGATGAAAATCAATGTGTTTGCATTAGAATTAACTATAAAGTTCCTTAATTTCGGATTATATTACCAAACAAAGATGTACACGTAAAACCGCTCTAATCCGGTTGAAACGTGGAAATATGCAATAAAAACAGGATTTCTCTCCTTATCAATATCCTACTCGCTATCTAAACGAGGTTCAAATTATTGATTGGGAATAAAGTATTTAATATGAATTTGCAATTAAATACGTTTTTGCATCTCATATACCGTATATTTATTGAATTAAAAACAATAAACATTAAATAATTAAAAACGTAGAAAAACGGCAAATTATTGCCTAAATCGTTGATATTTGGTTCAAATCACATTAAGGAAAATAGGACGATAAACGACAAAATATTGCTAAATTTGATGATTTTGAGTACAGAACAAAATGCAAAAATATTTGCTTAAAAACGCAATATTATGCGAAATTCTGAGATTTGCAGGGTAAATCATATATCGCGAGAAAACATGAAGAATCGAAATATTAGTAAATTTGAATATTTTTACTAAAAATCACACAATATAAAAATCGTGAAAAAAGTTACTATATTACCAAATTCGAGGATTTTTACTTTATTTCATAAACCGAGGTTTCGTGTTACTTTGATCATGAAACGGACATTTGGAAATGTTGTTTCGAATACATACGACAGAAATCAATGTTTTCATTAGAATTACATAAAATGTTCCTGATTATCCGTTAATATAACCTAAAGAAGACGTACACGTAAAACCGCTCTAATCCGGTTGAAACGTCGAAATATGCAATAAAACAGGATTTCTCTCCTAATCAATATCTTACTCGCTATTTTACCGAAGAACAAATGGTTAAAAGCAAATAAAGTATTTATTGCGAATTTGCAATTAATTACATTTTATTATATATAATGAAGTAGTAACAATAAACTGAAAATTCTTTCA
>WNGS01161705.1:0-24587 GCA_020271785.1 Procambarus virginalis | reverse complement strand
AAGATAATCATTTATACTGTGTTACAACTCTTTTCCTTGCAGGTAATATATTTGGAACATATGTACATATAAATACATGAACGAAAAAAAATGAGCCAAAATATGGCATTGCGGAATGACGTGACGGTTTGACCACAACATCGTGTGTCCTCACTCTGCCTGGTGGTGTGGATGGTGGGTGGTGACACTATACACCATGACACTATACTCCACGACACTATACACCACGACACTATACTTCACGACACTATACACTACGACACTAAACACCATGACACTATACTCCACAACACTATACACCATGACACTATACACTACGACACTATACTCCACGACACTATACACCACGACACTATACTCCACGACACTATACACCACGACACTATACTCCACGACACTATACACCACGACACTATACTCCACGACACTATACACCACGACACTATACTCCACGACACTATACACCATGACACTATACTCCACGACACTATACACCACGACACTATACTTCACGACACTATACACCACACTAAACACCATGACACTATACTCCACAACACTATACGCCATGACACTATACTTCACGACACTATACACCACGACACTAAACACGACACTATACTCCACGACACTATACACCACGACACTATACACCACGCCATTATACTCCACGACTCTATACTCCACGACACTATACTCCACGACACTATACTCCACGACACTATACTCCCCGACACTATTCAACACTATACTCCACGACACTATACTAAACGAAACTATACACCACGACATTATACTCCACGACACTATACTCCACGACACTATACACCACAACACTATACATCACGACACTATACACCACGATACTATATTCCACGACACTATACACCACGATACTATACTCCACGACACTATACACCACGACACTAAACACGATACTATACTCCACGACACTATACACCACGACACTATACTCCACGACACTATACACCACGACACAATACACCACGACACTATACACCACGACACTATACTCCACGACACTATACTCCCCGACACTATTCAACACTATACTCCACGACACAATACACCACGACACTATACACCACGACACTATACTCCACGACACTATACACCACGACACCATACACCACAACACTATACTTCACGACACTGTACACCACGACACTATACTCCACGACACTATACTCCATGACACTATACTCCCCAACATTACTCAACACTATACTCCACAACACTATACTCCTCGGCACTATACTCCACGACACTATACTCCACGACACTATACACCACGACACTATACTCCTATTGTGTCGATATAGACACTATAGTATACACTATAGACACTATCGACACACGACACGATTTTTTTTAAGAATTCTTTGTCACTGCTAATGAATCACCTGTGGAAAATTCCTCTTATGTTAATACTATAATCTAAGGAATGTATTATCCCATATCATATCTATGTATCGGAATCATATCAGATTTATTATCTATTGATCATATCTACGGTATCTACATCAGCATCCTTCATGATCATTAAAAAAGAACACTATTGGACTTAAAGCCTATATAATATTATAGATGTGATCACAAGATTCTAGAAGCTTCCATGTAATCAAAAACATTATTGGAACCAAAGTTATAGCTTCCAGTGATGTAATTTCAAAATCCTTAATGTATATAAATAATAATTTTAATGTTCGTTAGTTCAAAATCCCTAATCTTCGATAGTTCTTCACCGATTGCTTTGAAAGTTTGACACAACGTTCCATTTGCATCCGAGCGGGTTTTTATATACAGACTATATTGATGTCACGTCTGTGATGGAGAAAAACATGCTTTTCTTGAAAAACTGTGTTTTTCATGTGTTTCTCATGTGAGGGAAATCTTCGAAACCTCTTTACCGATTGCATTAAATTTTTGACACAACGTTGCATTCGAATAGGCGCGTGTTTTTATATAACTACTATATACATGCTTCACCTGTGACCGGAAAAAACAGGCTTTTTTTATAAAAAACAGTCATCTGTTGGACGTAAGAGCAACACACCCTCTAATCTCCAAAAGTTCTTCACCGATTGCTTTGAAATTTTGATACAATATTCCATTCGCATCCGAGCGGGTTTTTATATATACATATTATAGATATCACGTCTATGACGGGAAAAAGCATGTTGTTTTTTTAGAATGTTTTTTTCATGTGCTTTTCATGTGAGGGAAATCTTCGAAACCTCGTTACCGATTGCTTTGACATTTTGACACAATGTTGCATTCGAATAGGCGCGTGTTTTTATTTACCTGCTATATACATGCGTCACCAGCGAGAGGAAAAAACATGTTTTTTTTTTTAACAGCGCCATCTGTTGGATGTAAGAGCAACACACTCTGCAATCCCCGAAAATTCTTAACTGATAGCTTTGAAATTTTGACACAACGTTCCATTCAAACACATGAATGTTTTTATATACCTACTATATAGATGTCACACCTGTGACAGGTAAAAACATGCTGTTTTTGTAAAACAGTGCCATCTGTTGCACGTGATGCAACACACGCAATACTAAATATGTACTGATTCCTTTTCATTGTTTCCGAGTGAATTGATAAATTGAATTTGCATAGATTTCAATTTATTTTCATTTTGATTTAATTATTTTGTGTGACATTGCATTGGAATTGAGCTGTGTTGTTTACCATAGCGTTCATTTCGTGAATATAATTTATTTTTTATTTTTTCATTGTCTTTCATTTCTTTTTTAACTGTTCTTCTTTTTTTCAGTGCAACTGGCGGTGGAATTGAGCTGCGTCGATTTATCTGCATTTGAATTTAAATATTTCGTTAGTATTTTTTATTTCGTTTTTCTGTTTATTTTTTAAAACAAGAAAATAGACAACTCATTTATTTCACAGCTCCAAATGGGCAACATATAGCCATAAATCAACCGGCTACAACGTTAACTGCTTTTTTCACGTTATGTCAAAATGACACTTTTGCAAAAACTCTGCTGTATTCAGAAGTACCTACGTGTTACACATGGAATGTGAGTAGAAAATCATTTGAACGACCCAAACGAGGAGAGCGAGTCGACGAACAACCTGGCATATTCAAACAAACTACAATAGGCAGACTGTACACCATGCACCCTAATCAAGATGAATGCTTCTTTCTTCGAATGCTGTTGGTAATTGTGCCCGGTTTTACGTCTTTCCAGCAATTGAGATTTATCAACGGCGTTACACATGCCGCCACTTTCCGTAGTGCATGTCAAGCTCTGAATTTATTGGAGAACGACTGACACTGGGATGTATGCATTATTTACGCGTCCAACACGTCACATCCAAATAAAATTCGTGCATTGTTTGCAATCATATTGATCGCCTGCTCTCCTTCATCTCCAACAGAGTTATGGGAGAAATATAAATTGCACATGGCTGAAGATATTGTCTGTCGTATACGCAAAGAAAATTCAAGTATTAACATGGATTTCACAGCAGAAATATTTGTGCTTAGAATTCTCGAACAAAATTCTCAATCAATTGGGAATGTCATCACATCAAACCATTTGGGAATGCATTTATATTGCTTGAAGATTTCAGGCCAACATTACCTGTTATTCCTCGATCGACACCAGCGGACGAAATAAATGCTTGCCTAAAATACTCTACTTTGTGGCGCCACGTAAAGACGTTAAAATTAACTACAGATATGTGTGTCCAGCTGCAAAACGATCCATCAGCTGAGATATTCTCACATCAATTTCTTGAAATTGGGAATGTTGATCTGACCTCAGGACGAATTTCATTGCCTCGTAATTTCTGCAATTTAGTGACGTCAGAAGAAGAATTGGATGAAAACGAATTACCCAATATTCAAACTAATTATAAGAATCACGATTGGCTGATTGAACGAGCTGAGTGAACAATCACCCATCAACAAAGCTCATGGCCAATCTTTAGAATTTTGCAGTTTATATCTCGATACGGAGTGCTTCTCACATTGACAATTATATGTTGCATGTTCTAGAGTCAGAAAACCAGACAATCTCTATATCTCCACAGACAATGAGCCAACAAAATGTTTTGTATACCAACAAGCATTTTGAAATTAATCATATTAGAAACGTGTGCATTCTCTTTTCTTTCTTTTCCATTTAACCAGACAATATCACAGCAATGCATGGCGGCATGGTGGGTACAGCAAGTAAAGAATAAAAGTACTTTCAAGTTCTGTTAATAATCTTTAAATCCACTAAGTAATCATCTTGTGATATAACTATCACAACAATCAGTCTAAATAACGAAAATAATCAATCTATAATCATTGATGGCACCACCTCTGTGGAGGGGATGCCACCAGCAAATGCCTGTGGGACAGAATCGTGTACCTGGCGGCCTCGTGATTACATCCAGGAGTGCATTCATGTGTATGACTGGAGACTTTTTCCGCAAGATATTTACACAAACTACTGATAATCTTCAGTGATAGCTCCCTGAATACTGGGAGAGAGTTTGAGCCATATATAGGGAGGAGTTCCTGGTGCATATATCCAAATTAAAGAGTGTGGAGGTCACCCGACTAATGAAGCCATACCACCACTCCATCTTCCACGTGAGACGCAACTACGCGCACTCCATATCTGAGCAAGGAACTAGAATCATTTACAGCAACGCTGTGACATCAAATCAACAACATTAAGCTGCCATTTCATCATTAAAATACAGAGTCTGGTGAAAGCATTAGGGACATCTGGCTACTGTCAGATAGTCTCTGGTTCTCAATTCAGGATAAGTAAGTAATTATCAAAAGAAGGCGCCAAGCCGGGAAGGCTATGTAGCACCACCAAATATGAGGAATTATCATAGGGCGCTAAATATCACTAAGGATGCCAATATGGGAACAGAAACGCATATGGTGAACGATATCAAAAGTATCCAATACACCAATAATTCTATCAGTCCTGGAGAGACACGAAGCCAGTGTCAACGTAGAAGCTGAGGGTAGGAGTCGAACGAAAGGCACCAGAGCTGAGGCGCAACCCAGTATGGTGCAAAGGATCAAGACGGCGAAGAGTAGAAAGAGAAGCAAACGAGTAAGCAGGGCAACCATAATCGAGTTCAGACAGTACGAGAGAGGAATGCAAAGAGAGGAGCGTGCACCATCCGCTCCCCAAGATGTATTGGGAGCGGATGTATATATAACCCACAAGATATAACCTACTAAACCTTAAGTAGGTAAAGGGCAAAAGAGCATTCAAATCGGAGGTAAGAGATACGGGATGACCAAGACAAACGAGTGTCAAATATTAACCCCAAAATCTTAGCGGAATCCTTGTACACAAAGGGGTCTTCTTGAGGTTATTTTGAGATGATTTCGGGGTTTAACGTCCCTGCGGCCCGGTCCTTGACCAAGCCTCATTTTTGTTACACAACCCCCAGGAAGCAGCCCGTAGCAGCTGACTAACTTCCAGGTACCTATTTGCTGCTAGGTAACAGGGGCATCAGGGGTGAAAGAAACATTTTTCCCATTTGTTTCCACCTCCATCGGACATTGAACCCGGAACATCAGGACTTCGAATCTGGAGTGCTGTCAACTCAGCTGTCGGGCACTCCTGGGATGACCATAAAGTGACAAGAAGGACGAAGAATGACTTGCTTCCGAGTAAAAGTCATAGCACAAGTCTTAGTTGCAGAGAACCTGAAGCCATGATTGGTGGCCCAAGACGACACTGCATCAATTGCGAGTTGAAGCTGCTTTGAAGGAGAGGAGAATCCTCACCTCGACAGCAAAGAGTAAGATCGTCGACATAAAGAGCGAAGAAGACGCCAGAAGGAAGGCAGGAAAGGAGACCATTGAGGGCAACCAGAAAAAGAGTAGTGCTCAGAACACTACCTTGGGGTACACCTTTATATTGTCAAAAAGAGGAAGAGAATGGCACTAAACCTGACTCTAAAGGAATGACGAGAGAGGAAGCTTTGGAGGAAGAGATGGAGATTACCACGAAGGCCAACAGAATGAAGTTGGGTCAGAATATAGTATCTCCAGGTGGTGTCACAAGTCTTTTCCGGGTCAAAAAGAACAGCAATACCGGAAGTTTTCGCAGCAAAGACAGTACGAATATAGACCCTCAAGTTCACCAGGACATTAGTCCTGCTGCGGTACTTGCGAAAACCAAATTAAGGAGAGAAGTGGTGATGGTGTTCCAAGAACCACATCAGACGAACATTAACCATACGCTCAAAGAGTTTATAGACAACTCTTGAGGGCAATAGGGCGGAAGTCCCTAGGGAATGTCCCGAAAGACCCCAGTTTCCGAAAAGGGAGTACAACAGCATCGAGTAAGTCCTCAGGAACTGACCACGACTCCCAGACCTGGTTATACAGACTCAGTAAATACTGAGATGTGCAAGGAGGGAGATGGCGAAGCATCTCATAATGAATGTCATCCGAGCCCGCTGCATAGAACCGCAGAGGGCCAGGGAAGACTGAAGTTCAGAGAGAAAGAAGGGATCGTTATAGGGAAGGTGGATGATGAAGTAGGCAAACGGGAGTGCACCTCATCACGGGGAGCAACCGACAAAGAATCGAGGACCAAGGAAACCTCCATAGCTGGGACAGGCGGCTCGACCACCGAAATGGGAGATGTAGGGATAGAGTCAGGAGGAAGATAAGAAAGTGATGGTTTCTTACCTGATAGGGAGGAAGGAGAGAAGCCAGGCTTACATTTCTGACTTAAAGAGACAGGTGTGCAAGCAACAACGTACTGGGCAACAGCCTCCATAGTTTCAACAGAAAGAGAACAGAAGCGATCAACATGATGATTGCTAGGAGGAGGATGATGGACAACAGCCTGGGCAGACAGGTGGGCGTGAAGGGCCAAAAGACAGAAGGACCGGGAGAAGAGGAAGAGGATACATTAGACAGGGCAGACTGGGAAAGCAGGAGGAATACACCAGACGGAGAATCAAGAGAGGGGGGACCTGGTTCAGAACGAAAAGGAGCAGGTGAGAGGGTGGTGGGTGCGTAGAGGTTCAAGGCCTGGAAACGGTTGTGAGTAAGAAAGGAGGGGAGAGCGAGGCGAGGTGGAGCGCAAAACACAAGCCTAAGACATGCCAACGGAGGAGGGGAGACAACGGACTTGGCGTCTCGCCTCAGGAAGAAAAAAATCGCAATGCTTCAAATTGAGGATAGCTTCCTCAGATTTGTAGTGCACACGCTCACGGGAGAATATAGGGTGGGCGTCACTGCAATTGATGTATTGAGCCTGGGAAGAAGAGCATTGTCTTAGAGTGACCCGATTCCGAACACAAGGGACAGACACTGCACTTGTGCATTTGAGGACGCCATGCCCAAATTTCTAGCACCTATTGCAAAGTCTAGGAGAGGGAATGTACTCATGAGCGGAGCATCTGGCACCAGGAAGAATTATGGAAGGCAGTGGGGACCTACTATCAAAAGTAATTTTCACAATTCGAAGAGGCTGACAACGACGACCACGAGGGGGACGAGTGAACATATCAATTTGGAGGACAGAATGGCCTTGGGCTTCAAGGATATGTTTAATATCTTCGTGGCAGTCTTTCAGGGCCCTAACATCAGTCACAACATGGTTTGAGAGAATAACAGTTTCGATACTGGCATTTTACCTAGGCGTTTATGGAGATCCTAATAGGGGTCTCCCCAATGCTGGGCAACGTGGCTAAGCAGGCACCTGCCTCCTGAGGAGCAGCAGCAACAACACGTGTACTAGTATGGGTGGGGGTTAAAAGTAACAAAAGTATTTACCGAATCAACGAGATATTTATGGAGGGAGAAATTATCAGGACGTGTAAGTAATAATCAAAAGGTGGCACCAAACCGAGAAGGCTATGTAGCACCATCGAATGTGTGGAATAATTAGAGGGTGCTAAATATCATCAAGGATGCCAATACAAGAACAGAAACGCATAAGGCGAACAATATCAAAAGTATCCGATTCACCAAGAATTCTATCGCGGGACAAGCGACCGTGAGGGACGGTTGGAAAGCATGACACACGCTCGTCCTGGAAGTCAAGACATTCAACATTCATGTAAGTAAGAGGGACAATACAATTTGGACTTAAGTGACGGTGAGTCAAGCGTGTATGGCCAATAGGCAACCTCGCCAAAGCCGTTTCCCATCGCCAGTTATGGTCGTAGGAGGAAGGCCATGAGGACACACTACCCTTAAGAGTACGCAATTTGTTACCTGTAACAGAAGACCAACAATCCTTCAAACGTGTAAGGATGGAGGAATGAATAACTTGGTAAAAGTCTGAATAAGGAATACCTTTACTGGAGAAGGGACAGGAGCGGACAGCTTCCCTAGCAGCAGCGTCCGCATGCTCATTTAAAGAAACACCAATATGGCTGGGATCCCAGCAAAACTCAACTGACTTAAATTTACTGGAAATATGAAACAGCCAATGTTGAATCTCGACGACCACTGGATGGACCAGATTGAAGGTCCGAGAACCATGAGGGTACTACGAGAGTCAACGACAACCACAAAGGAAAATTGACAACAAGAAAGCAGGAGACGAAGATCATAGAAAATAGCATAAAGTTCTGCTGTGAAAATCCTAGTATCCGGAGGTGTGCGACATATAAGTGCGGTCAGGAAAAACAACGGAATAGCCTACATCGTCCGTAGATTTAGACCCATCGGTGAAGATGGAAACGGAACAGGAGTGTGAAGAAAAGTGCTTAAGGAAAAGGCGTTTCAGAACCACAAGCTGGGTAAAAGCTTTAGTGATGCAGGTCAAGGAAGAACCAAATTTTTGGAAGAGGGACTCGCAATAGGGGCAAGGAAGGAACAATACGAGGAGAAATATTAGAAATACGAATCGAAAGAGAATCCTGTAGGCGAGATAACCGTACAGAAAGAGGGAGGTGGTGAAGAGGAACAGGAACTACAGGAGGGGTAAAAGTCAAAGCACGACAGAGGCGAGAGGAAGGATGTTGCAAGGACCGTGCAAGATAGCGAAGTCCCGGAGAGATAGGAAGCCAGTGTCAACATACAAGCTGAGGGCGAGGAGTCTAACAAAAGGCATTAGAGCTGAGGTGCAACTCAGTATGGTGCAAAGCATCAAGACGGCGAAAAGTAGAATAAGAAACAGACGAGTAAGCAGGGAAGCCATAATCTAGTTTAAACAGAACGAAAGAGGAATGTAAAGTGAGGAGAGTGCGCCAATCCACTCCCCAAGAAGTATGTGACAAAACCTTAAGGAGGGTATGGAGCCTTAGAGCATTTAACCCTGAGGTAAGAGATATGGGGGAGACAAAGGCAAACGAGTGTCAAAGAATAACCAAATGCTTAGCAGAATCCTTGTACTCAAGGGGATAACCACAGAGCGACAGAGAGGGTCGAAGAACGACATGCTTCCGAGTAAAAGTCATAGCACACGTCTTAGACGTAGAGAACCGGAAGCCATGATCGGTGGCCCAAGACGTCACGGCATCAATCGCAAGTGAAACCGACGTTGAAGGAGAGGCGAATCATCACCTTGACAGCAAAGGTAAGACCGTCGACATAGTGAAGAAGACGCCAGAAGAAAGGGAGGAGAGAAGAACATTGAGGGCAACTAGAAAAACAGTAGTGATCAGAACACTATCTTGGGGTACACCCTCATATTGCCGAAAATGGGCAGAGAGAGTGTGGTACCAAGCCTCACTCGAAAGGAACGACGAGAGAGGAAGCTTTGGAGAAAGAGAGGAAGATTACCACGATATCTCCACGAAGGCCAAAAGAATGAAGTTGTGACAGAATATGATATCACCAGGTGGTGTCGTAAGCCTTTTTCCAGGTCAAAAAGGACAGCAAAAACGGAGGTCTTCGCAGCAAAAGTCATACGGATATAGACCTCCAAGTTCACCAGGACATCTGTTGTGCTGCAGCACTTCTGAAAACCAAATTGAGAAGGTGAGAGGTGGTGATAGTGTTCTAAGAACCACTCAGACGAACGTTAACCATATGTTCATCAAAGAGTTTGCAGACACAACTCGTGAGGGCAAAGGGGCGAAAGTCCTTAGGGGGATGTCCCAAGAGATCCTGGTTTCCGAACAGGGAGGACAGCAGCATCGAGCTAGTCCTCAGGGAATGACGACGACTCCCAGACCCGATTACAGAAACTCAGTAAACACTGAGACGTGCACGGAGGGAGACAGCGAAGCATCTCATAATGCTTCGGCTAATGCCATCGGAGCTTGTCGCTGTAGAACCACAGAGGGCCAACGCAGACTAAAGTTCAAAGAGAGAGAAGGGATCGTTACAGGGAAGTCTGAGATGGATGTAGAAATCTAAAGGACGAGATTCAAGAACAGCTTATGAAGAAGGAAAGATTGAGGAAGATGAGAACCAGAGCTAACAGAAGAAAAGTGGGAACCCAGATCAGTCGCGATCTGCAACGGGTCCGCCACAAGAGTACCACGGAGGTGAAGGACCGGCGAGACATCGGGAACGAACTTACCCGCAATTTTGCGTATACGTTTCCAGATCTGTGGCAGAGGAGTTTCGGACGTAATAGTGGAAACATAAGACTTCCAACACTCACGCTTAGCCATATGATGATGATGATGATCGTATGATGAACAACATGATGATCGCTAGGAGAGTGATGTACATCAGCCCGCACAGACAGGCAGCGTGAAGAGCTAAGAGACTGAGAAGGACGGGAAGGAGGATCGAAGGGAGATAAGAAAGACACAGGAGACATGACAGACTGGGTAGAAGGAAGGGGAACCCCAGACAGAGAACTGGGAACGGGACCCTTCAGGACAGAACGTAAAGGAACTGGGGAAGGGGAGGAGGTGGGAGGCGTGTCTGGGTCTAAGGCCAGGAAACGGTTGTGAGACTGAGGAAGGTGGGAAGGACGAGGAGATGGAGAGCGCAACACGCGAGCATAAGAGACGCCGGCGAAAGGGGGGAGACGGCAAACGTGGCGCCTCGCCTCAAGAAAAGATATCTGTTCCCGGTGTTTCAAGTTGAGAATGGCTGCCTCAAGCTTGTAAAGTATACAGGCGCGGGAGAAGGTAGGGTGGACCTCACTGCAATTGTGACAGTGAGCCTGGGGAGAAGTGCACTCTGAATTAGAGTGACCTTCGTCCCCACACAAGGGACAGACACAGTACTGGAGCACCCGAGGGCACCATGCCCAAACTTCCAGCACCTATTACAGAGCCGAGAGGAAGGAATGTACTCCTGAACGGAGCATCTGACACCAGCAAGAATGACAGAGGGCGGAAGGGTACGACCATCAAAGGTAATTTTCACAACCCGAAGGGACTGGCGGCGACGACCACGAGGGGGACGAGTAAACGTGTCCACCTGGAGGACAGAATGGCCCTGGGCTTCGAGGATATGCTTGATATCTTCGTGGCAGTCCTTTAGATTCTTAACACCGGTCGCAACATGGTGCAGGAGGAGAATAGTGCTAACACTGGCATTTAACCGAGCATTTTTGGAGACCCGAACAGGGGTCTCGCCAATGCAGGATAAGGCAGCCAAGCGGGTGGTTGCATCATGAGAAGGAGCAGCAACAGCACGTGAACCAAGACAGGTGGGGTTGAAAGTAACAGGCATCCACGGAATCAACTAGTTGCTTATGGAGGGAAAATCGTCTGGAGGAGTAGAATCTAAATGATGGAGGTTAAAGTACTTAGTCCACATAGGAGGACCAAACAAGGCACGGTATGAATTAGTATGGGAAGGGACCGTGTGAGTGCGGCCGTGGTGGGGACGGCGTTGAGAACCCCCAGAGTGAGAGAGAGGGGTTATAAGGTGCATAGTTACAATGAGAGATGAGGTGGTCACCGCTGGTGGCTTAGGGCTCAACCAAACCACAGAGGAGGGAGGGGAGCCGAGGGGAGTAGTCAGAAGGGTCAGAGAAGGAGCTAGGTCTGGGCCCAATGTAGCAGAGGCTACAAAGCCCGGTCTTCTAACACAGTCCGACTCGGGGGCCTGATCGAGGAAACAAGAGGGAAGACTTCCATTCACGAAAGTGCCCGCACACCCATCACGGAGCCACAATTAGAGGACAGGACACCCAACAACAGACATGCCGGTCTTGCCAAAGCCCCCTAGGGGTGCG
The DNA here is from genome assembly GCA_020271785.1 of Procambarus virginalis. NCBI lineage: Eukaryota > Metazoa > Arthropoda > Malacostraca > Decapoda > Cambaridae > Procambarus > Procambarus virginalis. The sequence goes on along the minus strand of WNGS01161705.1, from coordinate 12,453 downwards.
TCGTGAGTATACTCCCCAAAAAGCCACCTTAAGAACCGTCAGTCCGTCGTAATCGAGTTCAGTGACGAAAGAAGGATTGACAATAAAAGCGTCCCCTCGCTCGCGACATCGGGTACCACAGACCTACGGGTGAGAGAGTATGCCTCCTCAAACACCTGGGCGTCAAAACAAAAGAAGACCGAAAGAATAATCAAGACAGACAAAAGGTCGGCAGGAAATGACAATTAGAAAGGAGAAGAGGAGGGGAAGGGAAGGGAATTATCAGGAGAAAGCACCAAGCATTATTCGAGAGGACAGCAGCAGGGTTACAAAATCACAGGGAGTGTGATGCTCCCATGGAGCATCAAACTCCGGCAGCCTCCCACCAAGCCCCCACATGGCAACAACGGTCCGGACAGGGAGGGGGTCAGGATGTGTAAATTCCAGATGGTTGAGATCAAAGTATTTTGTCCATGTAACAGGACCAAACAAGGTTTCGAACGTATAAGAACTGGAAAGAATCTTGAGGGTGCGTCTACAGAAGGAACGGTACCGAGCACCCACAGTAAAATGAAAGGTAAATAGTGCAGTTATCACAATTAGAGGAGGAGCCACTCCAGATGATGAGGTTGTCATCACTGGGAGCTTGGGGCTCGACCCAGCCACTAAGGAAGGGGGGGGTAGTCGGTAGGGTCAAAGGAGGAGCTTCGTCAGGGCCCAATGTAGCTACAGAGCGCAGACTGGGCTACAGAGCGCAGTCTTCCAACGCAGTCCGACTCATGGGCTTGGTCGCCCATCCCACAAGTCTGAGAGGTTATAAGAAAATAATTCAGTGGCATATAAATGAGAAGGTAATAATTTCATTCACAAACAAGCCCCTATATCCCACCATTGAGCCAGAATTAGAGGATTGGACACCCGACAAGACCCCCCCCCTCCCCAGGGCTGCATCGTGAGTAAGGTAGCAAGCAATACCATAAGAACTGTCAGTCCGTCGAGATCGGGTCCAGCGATGAAGTGAGGATTGACAATAAAAGTGTCCCCACACTCGAAACGTTGGGTACCACAGGTATTCACGTGAGAGAGTGCACCTCCCCAAAAACCCAGGCGTCAAAACAGAAGATGTCCGAAAGAATAATCAGGAATGGAAAAAGTCATCGGGAAATGACAATTAGAAAGGAGAAGAGGGGAGGGAAGGGGGGGGGATGGGAATGACACAACAAAGAGGAAAAAGACATCCAGCACAATTGGTGAAGACATCAGCAGGATCATAAGGCCTCAAAAGGAAAGAGGACTGTCCCATGGAGCATCACTTCAACAGCCTTCCACCAAGCCTCCTCAACAACGGGCTGGAAATGGAGGCATGGGGGGATTAAGAAAATAATTTTGAGGCAATGAGGGGACTTGAACCGGCGTTATGGTGATTCATAGACACCTGCCTCAATCCACTCGGCCACTGTGGAACTAAATGGGTTTTTGTCCTATCGTGGCTTAGTAGATTAAAGCAGGTGTCTGGGATTCACCAGAACGCCTGTCTAAATCGCCTCATTGCCACAACATTATTTTCTTTGTGAATGGCTCTGATAGTATCCTGTAGTTGAGACTCAAAGGTTGAGGTGCGTGATGTACCCCTGAAACTGTAAACGGTCCTCTTCCTTTCCTCTCTTTACCCTCAACCACCGGCTATCCAGTGTCTTGGGACAGGATGAATCTGGAGTTTCAATCTATTAATTCCGAAGTCAGGTGACATTCTTGTTGTGCTAGCATTCTCCCTAACATCTCCCCCCACCCCATCCACCCTCTCCCCATGGATCTCAAGTACCCTTCGGGTGTGGTCACAAAGAGGACTAGTTTAAAATGATTGGCTTTAAATCTAGATGGTGGAGTCAACCCAATTTTGAGTCAGTGACTGGTGTGTAGGGTCTAGGCAAGAATATCATGGGCTGGGAGGGCAATACCATATGGCTGTATTTGCAGAGAAAAGGTAAAGTTCTATTAAATTATGTACACAGTAACATATGTGTGTAAATCACGAAAAATAAACACGTGATTAAAAATGTGACACTGTCAGACCACGGAGGAAAATTGACACAGGAATTTCCTTAAGTACTTTCGTATATTAATACATCTTCAGAAGGAGTGATTTTATAGGTCAAGTATTGGACATATATAGGCAGGAGAGAGTGATGGAGTGAGGTGAGGTACGATGACAAATGAAAGGGAATTTGGTGGACACAAATAAATACTCTGTAAGACATGGCCAATTGTCTAATGCTTTGTTTGTTCATCTGTCAAAAGATACTCACCAAATTAATTGGGAGATGGCTTCTTCAATAGCGAATTGTAAAAGCACTTATAACAGGAACATAATTGAATCTGCTTTGATACAGATTACAAAAGAAAGTAATTTGAACATTAGCAGTGGTTTATATAACTTAGATTCATTTTTGATAGATCAATTAAAGGGCGATTTGAGTAGGATCATTGATACACATTTGTCTCACTAATTCATTGTAAATATTTACTATCCTATGCTATTATTATCCATGTGTGGGCCTGTTCGTGGGTATGAATAGAAGCTGCATCGTATGGGCCAATAGGCCTTCTGCGTTCTTATGCGGCTCATATTTGTGTCCACCTAATTCCTTTTCATTTGTCATCGTACCTCTCACTCCATCACTCTCTCCTGCCTATATATATCCAATACTTGACCTGCAAAATCACTCCTTCTAAAGATGTATTAATATACGAAAGTACTTAAGGAAATTCCTGTTTCAATTTTCCTCCGTGGTCTGACACTGTCACAGTAACATATGTACAATTATGTACCCAGCCCATTGCCTATATGTAGTCCCATTGCTAGTAATTATAAAATAAAGAAGTTTAAGTGATTTTCTGTTTAGATAATTCTCTCTCAATTTAATTCTGAGTCTCCGAGAACATTATATGTTTTGGAAGTTTCCCTGTGATCCTTCATACACACCTATTGAATTATAATATGTCCCTTTGTCATGAATAAGTAAATTAAAAGGTTTTCCAGCGATTACTCCCAGTCAATAAATTCCAAGTTCCTGGGCCTTTTCTTCCCCTGGGGTTCAGTGATTCAGTCATTCAGTCATACACCTGAAGTAGGGGGAGTGGTGGCAGTGTTTAATATTAAGGCATAGCAGCAGGTTGGTCCCATTTCTGGTGTTACAGTGCTAATGCATAACACCACATACACTAGATCAGGTTATCGTATAGAAAAATAAGGTCAACATCAATTAAGTAGTTAGAGAAGGATATAGCAGTATGTAGTATGTCCGAAGGCTTTAACCTTATGCCTTTATTATGTTTAATAAACGTAAATTGTTTAGTGTTCGCAGTTTGCACAACATTGGTAAATCTGGTCTTAATCACACTTAAAATGATGGTTAATACGGTCAGACAAAGGCTCAAGAACGTTACAAGACACAAACTGGCCTCGAAAATTGATGTAAAATTTATTGCCGCAGTTCTGTGCTGACCTTGTGTGTTCATGGCATCACCTTCCCGCGGCCCGGTCTCTGCCAACCTATGTAGGTTTAATTTATGGAAAGTCAAATACGGGTACCAACTATCTGCTGAACACAAGAAATTGCAAATTCAAGACATGAAACGTAACCAGAAGACATTAGTATGGATATCCAACTAAGACAATGCATTAATATTGAAAAAAAGAGGACAGTAGGGTAATAAGCTATAGCAATACAAGCTTTAATGTTACTCTTCAAATTAATAAAGCCTCACGAGGTCTAGACAAGGTTGAAAAGGAACATTATATCTTAAAATATTAAGGGTTCCTTGCACGCATTTTAATGTCAAATTGGTCACTTCGAGTGTAAATTGATTTTTCCTTTGGTTCCATCCCTGCTAATAAAGCCCACTAATTATTTACCTCAACACTACTCCTTAATCTGGAAGGAATAAAGAGGTATTCTGCTTATTCTCACCTGCAGGTTTCTACGTCAATAGACAGGAACACCAAGAGCCGAGACGTCACCCATAAGTAGTCAACAACACGCGTAACTCACCGGCATCCCTCTGGCCGAAAGTTATAAAAGTTATAATATGTGGGAACTAAGTGTGGAGAAGGTAGATAGGATTATCTGGGGAGAGTTACTCACTTGTACATCTCCAACAGGTAGACAGCAGCCAAAGGCAGACGAAAGCAGATCCCCTGAAGACCTCCGAGCTCGTCTGGCCTTGCGACCTCATCGCTCTCGCACAGCTGACCATCACAACACCAGAATAACACGCCATTATTAATCCTATTCATGGTATATGAATTAAACACAACCAAACATACAGTAGGAGATAATGAGAGGAGCAGGGAGAAGAATATATCATTGAACTGAGAGATGTTGGCAGTGTAAACAAATTCATGATGTTTATGTTTGAAGTCAAGCCACACCAGATGTGGCTGTGGTAACTATATATGTTCACTAATCACAAGAGGAAGAACGAGAAAAATATATGTTTACTTAAGATATGATTGATTGAGATTGATATGATGATTTGAAATTTGATGAAATTTGTTAAGGAAAACCTGAATAGAAGAGATGAAATAAGATATTAGAACAATCTGATGTTTCTGTAAAGTGTGCCAGGAGTACAGTGTGGTGGTTGTGCAAGGTGTGGCAGGAGTACAATTTAGTGGTTGTACTAAAAGTTCTGAGTTCTTGTGTTAGTTATTTATTAAACAGCCAGTAAGTTATATCATTTATGTTGTCTTTTAAAGTAAAGTGGTTGAAATGCAACTGTGAAAAAGGTTGGTTACTGTACGATATTTTGCCACAACGTTGTCTGAGGGAGGTAGCTAAGTTCAATTGTTAACTGGCTGACTAAGTTTAAGGTTGTTTTTGTGTGAACTGCAATACTTCTTGGGCAGACAAGTCCTTGTTTTTAATTAGTTACAGCCACCGTTCGTATTCTTTATGTTGTATGTATTTAAATGCTACTCCACAGTGTTTGACTTGGAGAGGATACTGTATGACTTGGGGTTTACTGAGAAGGGTGTTTACAATGTGCTTCCATCGGAAGTTGATGTGGCTTACCTAGAGTATCTAAGTTGTAAATCATTACCCCTATTAAAAGGAGATGTATTTGATATTAGAGTAAACGTCAACATGTAAGACCAAGTGTTAAGGATAGAGGGTTCTGTGGCAAAGTCAGTAAGTACACGCACCTAACCTGTGACCACTTGTAGGTGGCTCTCTTTCCTAGTCACAAGCTAAATGAGATTAATTTTCGCTGGGGGCTGGGCCTAGTCCAACTTTTTATTTTTATTTGTATATACAAGAGTTCTTACATTCTTCTACAGCCACTAGCACACAGCGTTTCTGGCAAGTCCTTCATCCTAATTCTCACACACACATTACCAAGGAATCAGCTCGTAGCAGCTGTTTAACTCCCAGGTAAATATTTACTACTAGATAACAGGAGCATCAGGTTGATAGAAACTCTGCCCATTTGTTTCCGCCTTCCGTTGGGGATCGAGCCAGAACTCTTAGGACTATGAAACCCAAGCGCTGTCCACTCAGCCATCAGGCCCCCAAATGGTGAAGGACCATCACCTCAACTGGAGAGAGTGTTAGCAGATACTTTGTACATATAATGTCATACCTATACACAGGATAGTGGTTGTTTTGTTTTATTGATCACAAACTAGAATTATATTCCCCATTTTACAACTAACACTCACACGCGCGACACCTATGACAAAAACACTTTCAATGCACAATACTGACAAAACACTAACACACACCATCTATAACCTACTCCTCACTCACCGCAACATTAGATATAACCACAACACATACAACATCTATAAGAAACACAGACAGTAAAATAAACTCAATAAGAAATAAGCATAACAATGACGCTCAATAACCTACGATGTTTCAGTCCCAGGTCCTAGGCCTAGAATACAACATAATCACAGCAGGCACAAATTAGTTCAAATTATGTTCGAAAAATATACTGGCAAGCTGTGGATCGGCAGTCGAGCTGGAGATGAATACATCAAATCAAATCACTTAAAAGATATAAATATTCAAGTAACAAAATTAGGACAAACTGTATGCAAATAAAATTAATTTGGCTTAAATAGGACCTTAATTTCTCGCATAGACCAGTAAGCAACCTGTAGCGTCCGTATCTACTTTTGTTATATTGCAGGTAATTACTCATTTCAGTCGCAATTGCAGCTAAACTGAATTGAGTGTATTATACTTTAAGACAATATTTTAAATTTATATAACATTTATATAACATCACGCTATAACAATGTGATGGCTGGGATTCATCTGTGGCTATCAGTGGGGGAGGACTGTGTTACCTGTAGTGGACAACAGAGTGACGGGGAGGACGTTCCTTCCTGGACGGTGTCTGTGGCGCAACTGACTCACAACATGCTTCCCTCCGCCTCCCACTGACACGTGTTCACACTTCTCTAACTATTGCCGCCATCAGCGGCAATGGAGCGATACTTGTGGATGGATTGATATAAAGTCGCTGTTACTACAAAAATAGATTTTTCCAATAAACTAAGGAAACCGAGAGTGTGACTTTAACGAAGGCTACTCAAAAGCACACGCATAGCAGGAGTCGCTCCCACGGCGCTAGTGTGCTGACACACTGGCTCTCGGCCCTCTTGCTTGGCCACAAAGTGAACTGATCAACACTCGAGAATAATTAACACTGCACACGTCACTGGCAGGAAGAAGATACAGTGACCATAGTTAACGCTGCACACGAACCTGGCAGCAAGAAGGGACAGTGACCATAGTTAACGCTGCACACGACACTGGCAGGAAGAAGGGACAGTGACCATAATTAACACTGCACACGAACCTGGCAACAAGAAGGGACAGTGACCATAATTAACAATGCACACGAACCTGGCAACAAGAAGGGACAGTGACTATAGTTAACACTGCACACGTCACTGGCAGCAAGAAGGGACAGTGACCATAGTTAACACTGCACACGTCACTGGCAGCAAGAAGGGACAGTGACCATAGTTAACACTGCACACGTCACTGGCAGCAAGAAGAGACAGTGACCATAGTTAACACTGCACACGTCACTGGCAGCAAGAAGGGACAGTGACCATAGTTAACACTGCACATGTCACTGGCAGCAAGAAGGGACAGTGACCATAGTTAACACTGCACACGTCACTGGCAGCAAGAAGGGACAGTGACCATAGTTAACACTACACGCGTCACGGGCAGCAAGAAGGGACAGTGACCATAGTTAACACTGCACACGTCACTGGCAGCAAGAAGGGACAGTGACCATAGTTAACACTGCACATGTTACTGGCAGCAAGAAGGGACAGTGACCATAGTTAACACTACACGCGTCACGGGCAGCAAGAAGGGACAGTGACCATAGTTAACACTTACCAACAAAGACTTCAAGCAGCAAGATGGAATAAATAGACGATGCTTTAGCCTTACCTGACGAACTAGATCAACCTTTCAATCTGAAAGAACTCAGAAGAGTTACAAAGAAAACTAAAAACACAGCTCCAGGAGAGGACAAAATCACTTACAACATGCTGGCCAAGCTAGGAGCAAAGGGTGAAAAAGGTTTCTTGAATCTCATCAACAGAGTATGGGTGACACGAACTCGACCACTATCTTGCGATAGTACAATTATAGTTCCCATTCCAAAACCCAAAGACCCAGGAAATCCAAGACCCATTAACAAGCTGTTTGGCCTAAACTTGCAGAAAGAATGGCTCCTAATAGAAATGACTGGAACGTCAATGGACTGCACCAAATTATGTTTGCTTACAGAAAAGGTTGTGGGGAAAACCTGACTCCAATAACTAATAACTTGTTTTGGGCTCTGAGACCCAGTAATTAATAATTAAATAAATATATATATATACTTCGATAGCTATGAAGGACCACCACTTTTTGAGAAAAAGTGGAAAACAAAGAGACAATGGAAAGAACTGATCATAGGAACTAGTGTCCTATGGATCTTGGTAAAACTGTAATACTTATATGAATGGAGTCAAATTAACTACACAAAATTGGGGGGTTACATGCTAAAAGATTAATACATCCCTAGCATTATTCTGGTGCTGGTTCTTCACCAGAGTAAATCAAATGTGAAAATCAATAAATGTAGAATATAATAATGATGGAGGTAAATGCACCTCAATATACTACTGAAATGTTGAACAGCATCAGTAAATCAAAGGGTTGGTATAATTGATCTCTTTAGGAGATCACTACTGTAACTATGGAATTATTACTACTGATGGAAAAATAGACAGCTTAGCTGTGGAGCTAGTGAGGTGTAATCGGTTGCTACACTCCACCGACGACGTGTTGCATAGGGTAAATTGTTGCACAGAACGGTGGGGAAGCCTAGCACCTCGGTTGAAGTCGCCTTGGTACTGAAAGGCAATTACATTGTAGATATCTTCTACACAATAGGTAATTACATTTACATCCTAAATCATGAGGATGACGGTAGTAAATTATCAGCTAATGTCTGAACAATTTGTATCATAGAAATAAACTGATAATCATCTAATTAGATGGTAAATTTAATTAAGACACGTACTAGTTTTTGTTGGTTTGCATTCGGCCTAACGACTGCTAGCCTAAATGTTAATAGTGGCCACATAATAACAAAAAGGGTAAACTTAGCAGCCGAGCCTCGTGTCGTTGATGTGAAGACTTGAGCAACTCTTCGTCCTCCAGCTGCTGCTTGAAAGACGTTGACTCTGAAGATGCTCGTATGATAGTCTATGACACGGCTGTGTTGTGCCAGATAACGTGGCACCGCTCAACTGATCGTGGGAGCGAAATAAAAGGTCAAGCACAACTCTGCTGCACGCTCTTAATGGCGTCCGTGCTCTCGTTCACGTGTCAAGTGACGCTCTCCCGTCTTCCTCCTGCTCCTTATTGCGCATGCGCGGCTTTCGAGCGTAAATGAATATGTATTTATCGCAATTGACTAAGGAAGGAAGAGGTAATAACAAGTATTAATATCACATTAAATTCTTCTGTGATAAAATAGAAGTTCTAGTAACATAAATTGGCTTACTAAAAGTTGTGCAGCCAATCGAGGAAATTAAAGTAAATCATTTGCATCAAAGTAATTTCCTCTAGAATACTTAAATGTTAGTTAAATAAGGGAGCTCCAGTAAGTAATAGTATACTACAAAATCAAAGTTAACTATTTTTAGTAAATGAAATGATAAACTGGACTCTTGTTATAAATCCAACTAAATGTGGAGAAAATTCATGTTGCTGCCTGTCGTTCCTCACGTACTAGGAAGAATTTGGCAATGAATAAATCATGATAATGATTAAATCTATAAGTTAGTAATTTTAGTAACTACTTTGGTTGTATAAATACAATGATGTATAAAAACTGTTGGTTATTTCCAACATAACTCCGGGGAGAGAAACTCGGGTCGTAGTTCAGGTATTAGTACTAACGTACACCTGTTTCTCTATCCTGAAGTTATATTCATGGGTTAGTAGGTTAGTACGTACCTAACGAATGTCCCGAATCTGTGGTAGATGACTCTAAGTCAACATGGGGACGTAAATAAACATTGAAAATTATTGAATAATTCCTTTGTAAGATACAGAAGGATATTAACAAAATAATTATGAATAGTTGATTCATTTAAGATTAAGGAGACCTCATCAATACAGTGAGGCTACTGTCCAAGGTCACTATGACTCGTAACTAATTACTGGACATCAACTCATCACTGCATCAGTATGATCACCTCAAGTTTAAATGATAAGTTATCTACTCTTGAATAGAATCAAAATATTGTTTAAGTTTCTGTTTGCAGTTCTGAGCAGCGACTCTTGATGGTCTTGTGCTCGGTTGAGTAGAATCATTGTTCTCTGAAACTTGGGTTACAGGTATATCTGTAGAACACTCGTGTTCTGCTAACTCTAAAGGTACTAATTTCTCTAGTGTTTTCAAGGTAGTAGTGCCTCGACACTGAACTTTAACAATTCGTAATACACCATGGCGGTCAGGATGGATATCAACAATTTTACCTATAGGCCAATCTGACCTGGGTCCATCACTGTCTACTAGGACAAGATCACCTGGTTTAAGTTGAACTTTATTGTATGGGCTTGCAGCTCCATAATGATATTCTCTTAAAGCAGTTAAATATTCACGTGTCCAGACCTCATTCCACTTCTCTATTACTCTTGAAAGGTGTCTATAACTCTCCACTAAGTCACTTGCTTTGACACAAAGGGTCAGCTGGATCCTCGTCTCCTAGAGATATTAGAGGGCTCAGAAGACCACCATGAATCAAATGAGAGGGGCTTAGGGGTTCTCTTTGGGAGAAATCTTCTGTTAAGTAAGTTAGAGGTCTGTTGTTGACTCGTGCTTCAATTTCCACGACAAGGGTCTGTAACTCGGTGAGATTAATTTTCTGCCTGTGTAAGGTTTTTCTTAGGCATTTCTTAACAGTTCCCACCATTCTTTCGTAAAAACCGCCATGCCATGGTGCTCTTGGAGGAATAAATTTCCAATAGCATTGTCTCTGTTTGAGCACAGAGTGTACTTCTGGATGGTTCCATATTTCTTGTAAGCAAGCTTCTCCTGCCACGAAGTTAGATCCATTATCCGAGATCATTAATTTTGGGCAAGATCTTCGTGCAGCAAATCTGCGAAAGGCTTGCAGAAAGGCTTCTGCACTCATGTCAGAAGTGACTTCTAAATGTACTCCACGTGTGGTAGCACACGTGAAAAGGCAAATGTAGGCTTTCACTGGAATCTTGTCCGGTGTGCCTGTTAAAATTAGTGCTCCTGTATAGTCGACACCTGTGGTTTCAAAGGGACGAAGGTGTACGACTCGCTCCTTAGGTAGGGGCGGTGGACCTGGATAAGGACACACTCGAGCATCATATCTCTTGCAGATTATACAAGACTTGATTAAAGATTTAACAGTTTGGCGACCTTGGGGAAGCCAAAAACGTTGTCTGATTTCAGTAAGAGTATCTAATACTCCACCATGCAATGTATTATGCTCATGGTAATGTAAAACTATGAGTTTAGTAATGATGTGGTGACGTGGAAGAAGTATAGGATTCTTCGTATCTAAATTTATTTCTGCATGAAGCAGACGTCCGCCGCATCTCAAAATGTTATAATTGTCTGAGTCAAGCCAATGCCCAGAGACTTACTCAACCTTTCTGGGAGATGTTCATATTCCTTCCCATAAGTCTCTTGTTGAGCTTGTTTGACCCAATATTTGATGGAACTAGGAAATCGATACTTGATCCCCATCTTGTTGATGAAATCAAATACCATTTCTGTAACTCTTAGTAATTTGCTTAAACTGGAATAGCGATGAGGATTGATAGCTAAAATTCGAGGGGGTTCTGGATCCACAACAGGGGTAGTGATATTGGTCACAATGACTTGCGGCTTCTGCTGGGGCCACTGACCACTAACTAGCCATTGGGGTCCATTAAACCACATCTCGGTTTTAACTAATTGCTTTAAAGTCAAACCTCTGGATAAATAGTCAGCTGGATTGTCCTTGGTTGGGACATGTCTTAATTTATAACCAGCAGACAATTCACGAATTTCCCTTACTCGATTGCTGACATAGGGAGTTTTGTTGTTGTCATTTTTTACCCACTGCAATACTGCTTCATTGTCCGACCACACTACTATTTCACCAAGGTGAACATTACTGAGGGTTTTGATCAGGCAATGGGCAAGTCTTACACCTACTAATAAGGCAGTTAATTCCATTTGGGGTAGTGACCTCCTTTTAATCGGGGCTACCCTTGCCTTAGATGTAAGCAAAAATGATTGTTGAGTATTAACTAGATAGGCTACTGAGCCATATGCTTTGCCTGAAGCATCGCAAAATACATGTAAATTTGTGGGTAAATTTAGTCCTAAGGTATTTCGAGGAAACTGTAGAATACTAAGTTTGTTGTAATCAGGAATCAACTGCTGCCATTTTTCTTGGAGATCCTCCGGCAACGTTTCATCCCACCTCAAATTCCTTTGCCAGCACTCCTGCATAAGGAGTTTACCCTTAATTAGAATAGGACTGAGTAGGCCTAAAGGGTCAAATGGCTTGCTGACATGGGAGAGTAGTTTTCTCATGGTTAGAGGTGAATGTTTGATCTCCACTGACTTGATATTCAATTTGTCTGTGGAAGTATTCCACTCCATACCTAAGACTTTCAATTTATGAGGTACCTTATAATCTGGGAATTCTTCCTCGATTATTTGGTTGAGTTGTTTATTATTGGAGGCCCACGACTGTAGGGGCATGCTAGCTCCCAAAAGTTCACGATTAGCCTCATGGTAGATTTCCACTAGTTTATTCACATCATTAGTGGTTCCTTGAAAATTATCAACATAAAATTGTTGCTAATCTCAGTCTTGTAGGGGCTATTAGACTTCTTGAGATGTGTATCC
>WNGS01161704.1:47784-58979 GCA_020271785.1 Procambarus virginalis | reverse complement strand
GTGAAGGAGATTTCAGCAAATTCAACTTCAATAATAAACAGATAAACTGGGAGCAAATAAACCAGGACTTCGCAGAAATAAACTGGGAAGAACAGCTAGGAAATGCGAACCTGAACCAGTGCCTGGAAAAAATAAGCTCAGTAGCACTAGAAATATGTACAAACCGCATCCCCCTAAGAAAAAAGAGGAAGAGATGCAGATTGGAACGAGAACGTCGTTCCCTATATAGGCGAAGAAAACGAATCGCGGTACAACTTGAGAGTCGCACCCTATCTCAGGAACGGCGAAGAAGGTTAGGTAGCGAAATAGGAAAATTGAACTCAAGCTACAAGAATCATACAAAACGCAGGAGAGGGAAAGAGAGCAAAAGGCCATCAGTGAAATAGAGAGAAACCCGAAATATTTTTTCTCCTATGCAAAATCAAGATCAAAAACCACATCTAGTATCGGGCCCCTGCGAAAGGAAGATGGAACTTTCACCGATGACAACAAAGAAATGAGCGAGCTACTGAGGAAGCAATACGACTCTGTCTTCAGCGAGCCATTAAACGCACTAAAGATCGATAACCCAAATGAATTTTTCATGGATATGATACCAACATCAAATCATATATCAGACGTCACCCTATCCCCACTGGATTTTGAAGAAGCCATAAACAGTATGCCTATGCACTCCGCACCAGGCCCGGATTCTTGGAACTCCATATTCATCAAGAACTGTAAAAAACCACTATCGCAGGCCCTTCACATTCTGTGGAGACAAAGCCTAGATACTGGCGTTATTCCTGATATACTAAAAACAGCAGAGATAGCACCACTTCATAAAGGAGGAAATAAGGCAGAGGCAAAAAATTACAGACCGATAGCACTAACATCGCACATCATAAAAATTTTTGAGAGAGTGCTAAGAAGTAAGATCACAAAATACATGGAATCACAGCATCTCCATAACCCCGGACAACATGGTTTCAGAACAGGGCGCTCTTGCCTGTCGCAGTTGCTGGACCACTATGATATGGCATTAGATGCTATGGAAGACAAACAAAACGCTGATGTAATTTACACAGATTTTGCAAAAGCTTTTGATAAATGTGACCATGGTGTTATTGCCCATAAAATGCGCTCAAAAGGAATTACCGGAAAAGTAGGCAGATGGATCTACAATTTCCTGACCAACAGAACCCAATGTGTAATAGTCAACAAAATAAAATCCAACCCGTCAACCGTTAAGAGCTCAGTCCCCCAGGGTACTGTGCTTGCTCCAGTACTTTTTCTCATCCTTATATCGGACATAGACAAGAACACAACCTATAGCACTGTATCATCCTTTGCAGATGACACTAGGATCTTCATGAGAGTAGGCAACATAGAGGACACGGCGAACCTCCAGTCAGATGTAGATCAGGTCTTTCTATGGGCTACAGAAAATAATATGGTGTTTAACGAAGACAAGTTCCAGCTCATGCGCTATGGAAAAAATGAAAATATAAAACGGAAACCACGTACAAAACTCAGGCAAATCATAACATAGAACGAAAAGGCAATGTAAAGGATCTGGGTGTACTCATGTCGGAAGACCTTACCTTTAAAGAACACAATAAAGTAGCCGTCACAACTGCAAGAAAAATGACAGGTTGGATAACAAGAACTTTTCACACTAGAGATGCTATACCGATGATGACACTTTTCAAAACGCTTGTGCTCTCTAGAGTGGAGTACTGCTGCACAATGACAGCCCCTTTCACTGCTGGTGAAATTGCTGACCTGGAGAGCGTGCAGAGATCCTTTACTGCTAGAATCCACTCGGTAAAACATCTAAACTATTGGGACCGACTAAAGAGCCTAAATCTGTATTCCCTTGAGCGCAGGCGGGAGAGATACATAATAATTTACACGTGGAAAATATTAGAGGGGCTGGTCCCAAACCTGCACACAGAAATAACATCACATGAGACCAGAAGACATGGCAGGATGTGCAGAATACCCCCGTTGAAAAGCAGAGGTGCAACTGGTACTCTGAGAGAGAACTCTATCAACATCAGAGGCCCGAGACTGTTCAACACGCTTCCACTACACATAAGGGACATAACTGGCAAACCCCTCACAGTGTTCAAGAGAGAACTGGATAAGCACCTCCAAAGGATACCTGATCAACCAGGCTGTGACTCATACGTCAGGCTGCGAGCAGCCGCGTCCAACAGCCTGGTTGATCAGTCCAGCAACCAGGAGGCCTGGTCGATGACCGGGCCGCGGGGACGATAAGCCCCGGAAGCACCTCAAGGTATCCTCAAGGTATGTGTATTGGAAGCGTGTTGAACAGTCTCGGGCCTCTGATGTTGATAGAGTTCTCTCTCAGAGTACCAGTTGCACCTCTGCTTTTCAACGGGGGTATTCTGCACATCCTGCCATGTCTTCTGGTCTCATGTGATGTTATTTCTGTGTGCAGGTTTGGGACCAGCCCCTCTAATATTTTCCACGTGTAAATTATTATGTATCTCTCCCGCCTGCGCTCAAGGGAATACAGATTTAGGCTCTTTAGTCGGTCCCAATAGTTTAGATGTTTTACCGAGTGGATTCTAGCAGTAAAGGATCTCTGCACGCTCTCCAGGTCAGCAATTTCACCCGCAGTGAAAGGGGCTGTCATTGTGCAGCAGTACTCCACTCTAGAGAGCACAAGCGTTTTGAAAAGTGTCATCATCGGTATAGCATCTCTAGTGTGAAAAGTTCTTGTTATCCAACCTGTCATTTTTCTTGCAGTTGTGACGGCTACTTTATTGTGTTCTTTAAAGGTAAGGTCTTCCGACATGAGTACACCCAGATCCTTTACATTGCCTTTTCGTTCTATGTTATGATTTGCCTGAGTTTTGTACGTGGTTTCAGTTTTTATATTTCATTTTTTCCATAGCGCATGAGCTGGAACTTGTCTTCGTTAAACACCATATTATTTTCTGTAGCCCATAGAAAGACCTGATCTACATCTGACTGGAGGTTCGCCGTGTCCTCTATGTTGCCTACTCTCATGAAGATCCTAGTGTCATCTGCAAAGGATGATACAGTGCTATAGGTTGTGTTCTTGTCTATGTCCGATATAAGGATGAGAAAAAGTACTGGAGCAAGCACAGTACCCTGGGGGACTGAGCTCTTAACGGTTGACGGGTTGGATTTTATTTTGTTGACTATTACACATTGGGTTCTGTTGGTCAGGAAATTGTAGATCCATCTGCCTACTTTTCCGGTAATTCCTTTTGAGCGCATTTTATGGGCAATAACACCATGGTCACATTTATCAAAAGCTTTTGCGAAATCTGTGTAAATTACATCAGCGTTTTGTTTGTCTTCCATAGCATCTAATGCCATATCATAGTGGTCCAGCAACTGCGACAGGCAAGAGCGCCCTGTTCTGAAACCATGTTGTCCTGGAAGAAGGAAGATATAGTGCCCTGTGTTAGCTGTGAAACTAAGACTATTTTCAAGTTTGAGGAAGCTGTTGGGGACAATGAACACTATTTCTCTGTGATTTGAATATATTAGAGGGGGCCTGGAAGTGAGTGTGTGGTCGTACCTGTGTGGAACTCTAATTGTGTTGTGACGGGAAAGTGTAGATGGTAATGCAGTCCTCACTTTGGCTGGTGTTAATGCCTAATCACATTTAGAAAAAAAAAGAAAAACCAAAAATATTGACTGCTTGGCTTGTTTCCTGTGGTAAGTGAGAGGAACACGTAAACAAATCGTATAAAAAATGAAACTTTAATATACTTTAAACACAAATAAAAAGGAAGACAAGTCCCATGGCAATGTACAGTGCAATAAAACAGAGATAATGCAAAAACACAATATAAAATAAAATAGTGTTAAGTTAAACAAAATAGTAAATGGTGCTGAGAATATTGGCTTTGGCTGAGACCTCCGTTAGTATACAGAACCAGAGAGAGATGTCAACTCTTAGAGCACTTTGATATTCTGAAGTCCACAGGTCGTGTGCGTCTATTTATATGGGGGTGCAGATGGCGCTGGCGTCGAGGACAGTCGTTGATCCACCAATCGGGTAGAGCGCTGGCTGGAGTGGTAGTTTGGTGGTTGACGACGGTGGCAAGCCAGCAGGAGGGAGTGTGGAGTGGAGTGAGTTTAGGGTACGTTTTACCCCCTGGTCAAAACGTTTTGTGCTACTGGTATATGTATCTTGAATGTAGCATCTTATTGTTGTATGTATTTGAGTAACATTATGTAGGGAAGAGCAGGCTCAATCTCTCTTGAAAGAGATTACTGTCACAGTGTGCTCCTTCAAGAGGAAGGAAGTAAGCAGGCATTTCTGTGTGGAGCCTGCCAAGAGACTCCGTTTACTCAAGCCAGGACTGGAGGAAGCATTGTGAAGCAGTTCTAAAGCTATTTTTGTGGGCGACCTGAGTGAGCTCTATGTTGAGCGCCAGTGAGTGAGCCCCCCATGTCATAGATTTCTGAGGAAAATTTGGTTAATCAGTTGTTAGATTAGCTGCAGGTGTTTGATCGTTTGCCCAGCGATCATAGTGAAAATATGTGTGTATAGAGTAGATACATTATTAAGCCAGTGAGCTAAAATAAGGAGTTAGAGTTAAGAGAACATGCTGGAGGGAGGAGTGATACATAAGCTTTCGATGGAGGTCAAGGGGCGACCGAGGAGCGCATCACGGCCCAGTGGCGTGTGAAGACATGTTTCCTGCTTGGACTACCCCAGGATGGGGGAGTACTCACCACAGTTGAACTGCGCGGTGCGGCGTCAGAGGCCGAGATTTAATGCAGGGATATAGGGTAATTACTTATGTTTTGTTAGGAAAACATTTTTATTGGCATGGTAATGGAATTGCAAGTTTGAATGGTAAGAAGTAAATGGAGGAACTTTGAGACTGGAGAAGAAGTGTATGTTGAACTCTGAGGTAGAGCAGAGCTCCATAGTGAGGAGTTGAACTTCAAGAACTGTAGGAGAAATACACGCTTCTTTGTGTAACCAGTGGAAGAGTGTCACTGATGTAGGAGTAGGACTTCGTTGTGCAGCAGATTGGGAGAGTTGCAGGAAAACTTTTCCTGATTTTTAGAAGACCTCGATATATGCAGTGGCAGTTAGCCTCTATGAGCAGAACAGAGGATCATATGGACACATTAATGTATAAGGGGATTGATTGAATGCTTATTGGCATGTAAGACGCAGTGTAAGGTGAGAGATTGATTTCTTCTGTTATATGGGGATACTTATGTAGATATTCCCGTTATTTCAGCCCCGAGCAGAGTTTCATAAACATTATTGCTCGCCATGATAAATCAAGCCCATTACTGCTCAACACAATAATTCGAGCCCATTATTACTGATAATGATCATTTGAGCATATTATTGCTCACCATCATAATCTGAGCATATTATTACTCACCACGATAATTTGAGTCCCTTATTGCTCACCGTGATAATTAGAGTCCATTATTTCCCACCATGATAATCTGAGCAACCATCATTGCTCACAATGAAATTCTTTAAGCTATGTTCTTCTTTAAGTCGCAAGAGACTTAAAGAAGCATTGTAGCGTAATACATATAAACCGAGTAGGCACTACTACTCATAAGTAATTCTGTTAAGCTATGTGCTTCATTAACCCTTAAGCTGCTAAGGGTTCCTGAGGAGATTTACACCCCAGCGCACAAGAACAAAATTCAAAAAAGTTATTTCGTCTTCAAAAATGTTAATTTGTGTTCCCTGAGCATGGAAAAAATATAAATAAATCATAGGTGACAAGCTAATGTGAACCCCTTGTAGCCGCAGGCTGTTTGAATCGTGCCTGGCACCCTATGGCATATATATATACGCCATGCGCACTGTGGGGCATGTTACTCATGGCGTACATATACACCATGCGCAGTTTAAGGGTTAAGTCTCTAGAGGGCTATAGCACCGTAGCCTAATGCATTCATAAACGAGCAGCTCAACTACTCACAATTCAGCTAGGGTGACACTATCAAAGAAATAGTAAGTTGTCACAATTAGCATAGCCCTCTACTTAGGTAGGTTTAGGGAAATTAAACCCACTCTATTTAGGTAGATATTAACCACTGAACTGGGCAACACGCCTGCAGGCACTCGACAGGGGGTGCGCAACGCACCTCTGGGATCTTATATTTTTAGCGTATGATGCGAAACTCCCGTGACTACAAAGGGTTCACATCAGCTTCCTCAGGGCTCTTGTAAACAGACGCACTTAGAAAACAATCGTGTGCAACATTCCCGGGTGTGAGAGCCTCAGTACTGAGTGAGCAACAAAGGCTGGCGCACGCAGCATGAGCTCACAGCAATGCTGTTCAGCTTGTGACCACAGCATCGCCTAATAATGTCCAGATATATATATAACTGGTATTATTTAGCAATGATATTATTACAAAAGAGCCTGAGTGTGATAATGACAGTGTACAATGTTCAAATATCAGTGAATCAATGCTGTTCACGATGTTCACAGTGCTAGCCACAGTACCACAGCATTATTTCATCCATTTACGAATCTTCAAACGACTTCTTATGTTCCTTTACAAAATAAACTTGTGGTCAGTTATTCATTTACAGAATTTAGTGACCAGGATTGTGATAATAGCAGGTTTGTGGTGAAAATTAGAACTGTGCATAATATTGTGGGAGAAGGAATTTTTGAGAGGGAGAGATGGAATCGAGGTAGCATTACTGTGTGTGGTAGCCATTCTTGTTTTGCTATGCATACTAGCTTAGTGGTTCGCTATGGTGAACACATATATACATGCATATATACAATGTGTGTATATAGTGTAATGACAGCAACAAGAGTATGTTGGGAGGAGCCATTTTGGTGAGGAAGGTGGCGGTCGTACTCGTAGCGTTGTCTGCTGGCTGCTGTGTGATTTCTCATGCAGTATATGGTGGCCACTGTGCTGTTTGGACACAATACGAGCTTAGTTGTATAGTTATAATGAATAAAACATGTAGATATGTATACATAACGGGTGTAAATAGTGTAATAAAACATGTAGATATGTATACATAACGGGTGTAAATAGTGTAATAAAACAATAACAGCATAGTTGGAGGAGGAATGTTGGGTAATAAGATGTTGGAGGAGTGAGGGAGGACTGGCTGGGTGTGGCAGCTCACATTCACGGATTTCTGGATGTGTTGATGGTGAATGTATATAGTGTGTGATAGTGTATAGCGTGTAAATATGTTTTAAAACTACATAAATTAACATGAAACATTGGATATATGAGCAATATATGTTGACACATTTGTGATGCATGTAACACGGTGTCTTGGGACAGTATGGATGTTCTGCTGCCATAATAATGTGTACGTGTTCATTATACATAGGAATGGCAAGAAAAAACTAAACAAATGTATTTGGAAATGTACACAAAAAATGAACGAACAATTATTAGTGGCAACACGCACATGTTGAAGCTGGCAGGCGACTGGACTCGGGTACTAGTACTAAAACATGAACTGCGACCCATAGTTTCTCGTCCCGGAGTTATGTTGGAAAGTTCCAACACTTAAATATTAACATTCAGTACTTTCAGAAACTATTCTTGTACTATGTATTATTTTCTGCTAACTCTACTAACCAATAGTTTAGTAATATTGAGATCATTTAATTAAGGCATAGTAACGTCTCATTTTCCCTAGAAATTATGGCTGGGTGTTGCATCAGCCCACACAGCTAGAGGGAAAATATTTTCATATATGTGAATCGAATTAAATTCATTTTACTTCAACATTTCTTAATAAGATTTATTAGCTGATAATAAATTTATAGCTGATTAACCAATATAGTATTATTTGCTGGAAATATTTTATCCAGTTAAAACCAGCTGTTCCAGTGAATACATGTAGAATTGAATTTCTACTCTTAACATTCTCGCCCATTTGAACGTTGTATTATTTAACTTATTCACTCAGCGAGAACTTATTTGTTGTCATGAAGGACAACCTAATATCATATAAATTATAATAAACCTTGTCTCCATCATCTCGAAAATTTGGACAAAGTATATTAATTATTTACGTAGCTCCAACATTGTGAGCAAGTGCGCAAGCGCGAGCCAGTCGAGAGAGACGATGTATTATCGGAAGTGTCCTGGAGCCTGTCAGTTAATCGCCTCATATATACGTCATCCGTACCTCAATGGACGACAGGAAGGAGTGACAACTTCATCATCTTACGGACACTATGTCCGGCAATGTCCGGCAAGGCAGTATTTTTCCTATTTATATAATTGTGGCCTAAATATATATATACTAAATAGGACGCCGTGTTGTTAGGACGTGATTACATCAAAATACACCCGTAAGTATCCTTATTATCACACACCCACACTAAATCTATGAATATGTGTGGAATCATATATGCCTAGATAGATATTACATGCGACTCACATTTCAGCTTGAGTTCTACTAGCAAGAAAGACGATAATCTTCCGGCTTGATCGCTTGTTCCTAGAATAGCCTGCTCGAACAAGTTGTCGTGACGTATTCACTGGACGCATGCGTCTACCATCTCAAACAGCTAAGCTCTTTATTTCTTTCATTAATAGTTAGACTAATTCATTATTTTAATGATTCTTATTGAATGATTTAATATTTTCCATTCATGCACATTACTAATTATAGAAATTAACCCCCCATCAAAGCTTGTTTATAGCGACGGCTCTATATTTCATATTAATCTACAGTTCATTCGTTATGATTTATTAAATTTTACTTGCATTTAATCAAAGAGATCCATAGGCACTCGTTCTGTAGTTTTTCTTTTTAAAGAATGGTCCTTCGAATATATTAGTTATTATTATTATTCTAGAGCCAGATTTCTTCACAAGGCTTGGCTGTGGGGGAAGGGGGGTGGGTTGCCTGTGGGAGGAGTAGTTTGCCTTTGGGAGGGGTGGCATGCCTGTTGGAGGAGTGGCTATCCTGTGGGAAGGGAGGATTGCCTGTTGGAGGGGTTGCATGCCTGTGGGAGAGTTGGCGAGCTTGTGGGAGGGGTGGCTTGACTTTTGGAGGTGTGGCTTGCCTGTCGAAGCGGTGGTTTGCTTGCGGAAGTAGTGGCTTACCTGTGGCAGTGGTGGCCTGCCTGTGGGAGGGGGTGGCTTTTCTGTACTCACCTAATTGTGCTTGCGGGGGTTGAGCTCTGGCTCTTTGGTCCCGCCTCTCAACCGTCAATAAACAGGTGTACAGGTTCCTGAGCCTATTGGGCTCTATCGTGTCTACACTTAAAACTGTGTATGGAGTCAGCCTCCACAACATCACTTCCTAATGCATTCCATTTGTCAACCACTCTGACACTAAAAAAGTTCTTTCTAATATCTCTGTGGCTTATTTGGGCACTCAGTTTCCACCTGTGTCCCCTATTGCGCGTGCCCCTTATGTTAAATAGCCTGTCTTTATCTACCCTATCAATTCCCTTGAGAATCTCGAAAGTGGTGATCATGTCCTCCCCTAACTCTTCTGTCTTCCAGTGAAGTGAGGTTTAATTCCCGTAGTCTCTCCTCGTAGCTCAAACCTCTCAGCTCGGGTACTAGTCTGGTGGAAAACATTTGAACCTTTTCCAGTTTAGTCTTATGCTTGACTAGATATGGACTCCATACTGGGGCTGCATACTCCAGGATTGCCTGACATATGGCCTGACATGTGATATACAAAGTTCTGAATGATTCCTTACACAAGTTTTTGAATGCCGTTCTTATGTTGGTCAGCCTGGCATATGTCGCTGATGTTATCCTCTTGATATGGGCTGCAGGGGACAGGTCTGGCGTGATGTCAACCCCCATGTCTTTTTCTCTCTCTGACTTTTGAAGAATTTCATTTCCCAGATGATACCTAGTATCAGGGAGCCGGTCGGCCGAGCGGACAGCACGCGGGACTTGTGATCCTGTGGTCCTGGGTTCGATCCCAGGCGCCGGCGAGAAACAATGGGCAGAGTTTCTTTCACCCTATGCCCCTGTTACCTAGCAGTAAAATAGGTACCTGGGTGTTAGTCAGCTGTCAAAGGCTGCTTCCTGGGGGTGGAGGCCTGGTCGAGGACCGGGCCGCGAGGACACTAAAAAGCCCCGAAATCATCTCAAGATAACCTCAAGATAGTATCTGGCCTCCTGCTCCCTACACCTATCTTCATTACATAACATTTGCTTAGGTTAAACTCTAACAACCATTTGTTCGACCATTCCTTCAGCTTGTCTAGGTCTTCTTGAAGCCTCAAGCAGTCCTCCTCTGTCTTAATCCTTCTCATAATTTTTGCATCCTCAGCAAACATTGAGAGAAATGAATCTATACCCTCCGGGAGATCATTTACATATATCAGAAACAAGATAGGGTCGAGTACAGAGCCCTGTGGGATTCCACTGGTGACTTCACGAAAATCTGAGGTCTCACCCTTCACCGTAACTCTCTGCTGCTTACTGCTTAGGTACTCCCTTATCCACTGGAGCACCTTACCAGCTACACCTGCCTGTCTCTCCAGCTTATGTACCAGCCTCTTATGTGGTACTGTGTCAAAGGCTTTCCGACAATCCAAGAAAATGCAGTCCGCCCAGCCTTCTCTTTCTTGCTTAATCTTTGTCACCTGGTCGTAGAATTCTATTAAGCCAATCAGGCAAGATTTACCCTCCCTGAATCCATGTTGGCGATTTGTCATGAAGTCCCTTCTTTCGAGATGTGTTACTACGTGTTTTCTCACGATCTTCTCCATCACCTTGCATAGTATACAAGTCAAGGACACTGGCCTGTGGTTCAGTGCCTCTTGCCTGTCGCCCTTTTTCTATATTGGGACCACATTCGCCGTCTTCCATATTTCTGGTAGGTCTCCCTTCTCCAGTGACCTACTATACACTATGGAGAGTGGCAAGCAAAGTGCCTCTGCACACTCTTTCAGTACCCATGGTGAGATCCCGTCTGGACCAACAGCCTTTCTAACATCCAGATCCAGCAATTGTCTCTTGACCTCCTCTCTCGTAATTTCGAACCCTTCCAAGGCCGCCTGCTTTACTTCCCTTTCTCCTAGCACAGTGACCTCACCTTGTTCTATTGTGAAGACCTCCTGGAACCTCTTGTTGAGTTCTTCACACACCTCTTTGTCATTCTCTGTATATCTGTCCTCGCCTGTTCTGAGTTTCATTACCTGTTATTTCACTGTTGTTTTCCTCCTGATGTGACTGTGGAGAAGCTT
>WNGS01161704.1:23261-41158 GCA_020271785.1 Procambarus virginalis | reverse complement strand
TATGACTGCTTGGCTTGTTTCCTGTGGTAAGTGAGAGGGAGGAACACTTAAAACAAATCGTATAAAAAAATGAAACTTTAATTTACTTTAAACACCAATAAAAAGGAAGATCAAGTCCCCATGGCAAATGTACTAGTGCAATAAACGAGATAAATGCAAACCGCAATATAAATAAAATAGGTTACGTAAACCAAAATAGTAATTGGTGCTGAGAATATTGGCTTTGGCTGAGACC
Source organism: Procambarus virginalis (assembly GCA_020271785.1). Lineage (NCBI taxonomy): Eukaryota > Metazoa > Arthropoda > Malacostraca > Decapoda > Cambaridae > Procambarus > Procambarus virginalis. Next base: position 40,923 of record WNGS01161704.1, on the reverse strand, counting down.
TCCGTTAGTATACAGAGCCAGAGAGAGATGTCAACTCTTAAAGCACTTTGATATTCTGAAAGTCCACAAGGTTCGTGTGCGTCTATTTATATGGGGGTGCAGATGGCGCTGGCGTCCGAGGACATTCGTTGATCCACCAATCGGGTAGAGCGCTGGCTGGAGTGGTAGTTTGGTGGTTGAAGACGGTGCAGAGCCGACAGGAGGGAGTGTGGAGTGGAGCGAGCTTAGGGTACGTTTATTACCCCCTGGTCAAATCGTTTTGTGCTACTGGTATATGTATCTTGAATGTAGCATCTTATTGTTGTATGTATTTGAGTAACACATTATGTAGGAAGAGCAGGCTCAATCTCCTTTGAAGCGATCGTACTGTCACAGTGTGCTCCTTCAAGAGGAAGGAAGTAAGCAAGCATTTCTGTGTGGAGCCTGCCAAGAGACTCCGTTTACTTCCAGCCAGGACTGGAGGACAGCATTGTGAAGCAGTTCTATAAAGCTTAGTTTTGTGGGCGACCATGAGTGAGCTCTATGTTGAGCGCCAGTGAGTGAGCCCCCCATGTCATAGATTTCTGAGGAAATTTTGGTTACTCAGTTGTTAGATCTCGTGCCAGGTGTTTGATTCGTTTGGCCCAGCGATCATAGTGAAAAATATGTGTGTATAGAGTAGATACATTATTAAGCCAGTGAGCTAAAAATAAGGGAGTAGAGTTAGGAAAACGTGCTGGAGGGAGGAGTGATACATAAGCTTTCGATGGAGGGTCAAGGGGCGACCGAGGAGCGCATCACGGCCCAGTGGCGTGTGAAGACATGTTTCCTGCTTGGACTACCTCCAGGACGGGGGAATATCCACCACAGTTGAACTGCGGCGAGTGCGGCGTTCAGAGCCGAGATTTTAAGGTTGCAGCGGTATAGGGTAATACTTATGTTTTGTTTGGGAAACATTTTTATTTGCATGGTAATGGAATTGTAGGTTTGTTTGGGAAGAAGTAAATGGAGGAACTTCGTGACTGGAGCAGAATTGTATGTTGACCTCTGAGGTAGAGCAGAGCGCCATAGTGAGGATTGAACTGTCAAGCAACTGTAGGAGAAATACACGCTTCTTTGTGTAAACCAGTGGAAGAGTGTCACTGATGTAGGAGTAGGACTCGTTGTTGCAGGCAGATTTGGGAGAGTTGCAGGAAAACTTTCCCTGATTTTTCAGAAGGACCTCGATATAGCAGTGGCAGTTAGCCTACTATGGCAGCAGAACAGAGGATCCATAGGGACACATTAATGTATAGGGGATTGATGTGAAGTGCTTATTGGCATGTATGAAGCATGTTGTAAGGGTGAGAGATTGATTTCTTCTGGTTATATGGGGATACTTATGGAGATAGTCCCGTTATTTCAGCCCCGAGCAGGAGTTTCCATAAACATATTGCTCGCCATGATAAATCGAGCCCTTACGTGCTCAAACACAATTAATTCGTGAGCCCATTATGTACTGGATAATGATTCATTTAGCGATATATATGCTCACCATCCTAATCTTGAGCATATATTAATCACCACGATATTTGGAGGTCCCTTATGTGTGCGGTGCACCGTGAATAATTAGGAGGTCCCTTATTCCTCACGTTGATAACCTGAGCAACCATCATTGCTCACAATGAAATTCTTTAAGCTATGTGCTTCGTTAAGTCTCAAGATGACGTTAAGAAGCATTGTAGCCGGAATACTATAAACCCGAGTTAGGCACTACTACTCATAGTATTCTGTTACCAGCTATGTGCTTCATAACCCTTAAGCTGCTAAGGGTTCCTGAGGAGATTTACACCCCAGCGCACAAGAAGCAAATTCAAAAAAGTTATTTCGTCTTCAAAAAGTGTTAAATTTGTGTTCCCTGAAGGCATTGGAATAAAATATAAATAAATCATAGGTGACAAGCTAATGTGAACCCATTGTAGCCGTGCAGGCCTGTTTGAAGATCGTGCCTGGCACCCTATGGCATATATATATACGCCATGGCACTGTGGGGCATGTTACTCATGGCGTACATATACACCATGCCGCAGTTTTAGGGTAAGGTCTCTAGAGGGCTATAGCACCCGTAGCCTAAGTGGTGCATTCATAAACGCGCAGCTCAAACTACTCACAATTCAGCTAGGGTGACACTATCAAAGAAATAGTAAGTTGTCACCTATTGCATAGCCCACTACTGTAGGAGGTTTGAGGGAAATTAAACCCCCTCTATTTAGGTAGATATTAACCACTGAACTGGGCAACACGCCTGCAGGGGCACTCGACAGGGGTGCAGCAAACGCATCTCGGGATCTGTATCTTTTAGCATATGATGCGAACGCCGGTGACTACAAAGGGGTGCACATCAGCCTTCCTCAGGGCTCGTTGTAACAGACGCTACTTAGAAAACAATCGTGGGCACATTACCCGGGTTGAGAGCCATTCAGCTCTGAGTGAGCAACAAAGGCACGCAGCATGAGCTACAGCAATGCTGTGCGGCTTGTGACCACAGCATCGCCTAATAATGTCCAGATATGTATTATATAAACTGGTATATTTAGCAATGATATTCATGCAAAAGAGCCCTGAGTGTGATGATGACTGTGTACAATGTTCACATATCAGTGAATCAATGCTGTTCACGATGTGCACAGTGCTAGCTAATCAGTCACCACACAGGACTTATTTTCGTTTCCATTTACGAATCTTCAAACGACTTCTTATGTTCCTTTTCCAAAATAAACTTGTGGGTTCAGTTATTCATTTATCATGGAATTTAAGTACCAGGATTCTGATAGTAGCAGGATTTTTGTGATAATTTGTGCTGTGCATAATATTGTGGGAGAAGGAATTTTTGAGAGGGAGAGATGGAATCGAGGTAGCATCACTGTGTGTTGCAGCCTCGACCTCTTGTTTTTGTCTATGCATACTAGTCGTATGGTTCGCTATGGTGAACATATATATACATGCATAGATACACACTGTGTGTATACTAGTGTAAATGACAGCAACAAGAGTCTGTTGGGAGGAGCCATTCTGGTGAGGAAGGAGCGGGTCGGTACTCGTAGGCGTTGTCCTTGCTGGCTGCTGTGTGATTTCTCATGCAGTCTATGGTGGCCACTGTAAAGTTCGGACACAATACCAGCTTAGTATAGTTATAATGAATAAACACAGTGTAGTACTTATATATAACGGGTGTAAATAGTGTAATAAAACATGTAGATATGTATAAATAACGTGTGTAAATAGTGTAATAAAACAATAACAGCATAGTTGGAGGAGGAATGTTGGGTAATAAGATGTTGGAGGAGTGAGGGAGGACTGGGCTGGGTGTGGGCCGCTCACATTCACGGGATTTCTGGATGTGTTTGAGGTGAATGTATATAGTGTGTGATAGTGATAGCGGGTAAATATGGTTTAAAGACTACATAAATGAACATGAACATTGGATCATATGAGCACTATATGTTGGACACCTTTGTGATGCATGTAACACGGTTTCTTGGGACAGTATGGATGTTCTGCTGTCATAATAATGTGTAACGTGTTCATTATACATAGGAATGGCAAGAAAAAACTAAACAAATGTATTTGGAAATGTACACAAAAAATGACGAACAATTATTAGTGACAACACGCACATGTTGAAGCGGGCAGGCGACTGGCCTCGGGTACTAGTACTAAAACATGAACTGCGACCCATAGTTTCTCGTCCCGGAGTTATGTTGGAAAGGTCCCAACACATAAATAATAACATTCAGTACTTTAAGAATAAATCAGCCTCTACCTACTGCACATTGATCATTAGAAATGGAAGAACAAAGCCACCGTACGTGGATTATTTGATCAAGGGTCCCAATTGACCTTTATATCCAAAGAGTTGGTAGATACCCTGAAACTTACCTGTAGAGGAGACACGAATAAACATAGCAGGATTCCTGACTGACTCAGGAGCCCGAGTTTTCAAGGTAGTACAACCCCAAGTACGATTAGGAGGTTACGAACAAAATGTACAAGCTCTAGTAGTAGATAGATTCCCAACAGATCTATATATATGGTCTGGGGACAACAGCCAAATTCCTAGAAAAAGGGAATTCATTTGGCTGATAAAATCACAACAGATAACCTTTCATATTGGAATCCTTATGGGATCAGATGTCTACCATAAGTTATCAAAGGAAAGGAATACAAACACGGTATGACGTGTTACCATCTGCAGGTGGCTATTTGCTAACAGGCCCTGTATTACGGCTAAACCAACCCGCACCTGTAGAACACCAACATGCCAACCCAGTAATGGTTGCATGACTAGGAGACCAGTCTCCACTGCAACTCAGAGACATGTCCGAGGAAGAGCTTGATCCCCCTGTACACAAGTTATGGGACCTGGCAACTCTCGGCATTGTCCCTGAACAACCTAGCCCAGATGATGACTGGACTTACAAACAATACCTGGACTCAGTTATATACAGAGATAATCAATACTGGGTCAGGCTACCATGGAAGCTGAATCACCCTCAGCTACCCGTCAACCATTTTATGGCACAAAACCAATTGAGATCACAGGTGTTGCGCTTACAAAGACAACCTGAGAACTTGAAGTTGTACCATGAAATAATACAGAAGCAACTCGATGACAATTTATCGAAGTTGTTACAAATGATAACCCAAAGGAAGGTCACTACTTACCACATCATTGTGTACAGAAGAATTCTGCAACTACCCCATTACGGATAGTATTTAATTGCAGTGCTAAAATGAGGCCGAGTAGTGTTTCGTTAAACGACTGCCTTCAAACTGGCCCTAGCCTAACACAAAGGCTTTACGACGTGCTGTTAAAGTTCCGTATTGGGACTTATGCATATACGGCCGACATCAGCAAGGCATTCCTTAGGGTAGGTCTTCAAGAAGAAGACCGGAACTACACAAAGTTCCTATGGATTAAGGATCCTAACGATCCGAACAGTGAATTAATCACTTACCGGTTTGCCTCTGTCCTTTTTGGCGCCACGTCATCTCCTTTTCTGCTCCAAGCTACCTTGGATACGCACTTGAAGAAGTCCAATAGCCCAAACAAGACAGAAATTAGCAAAAACCTGTATGTGGATAATTTTCAAGGTACAACCAACAGTGAAAGTAAACTGTTGGACATATACCATGAGGCCAATCGAGAATTAATGGGAGCCAATATGCCTCTCCAATCTTGGGTCTCTAACAATGAAAAATTAAATCAACTGATCTCAACTGAATTTCCCGATTACCAGGTACCCGAGATGACAAAGGTACTAGGTGTCGAATGGAACACGACAACAGATCAGTTGACAATCAAGTCAGTGGAGCCTGATACCACTAACTTAACAATGAGAAAATTACTATCACAAGTCAGCAAACCCTTCGACCCATTAGGACTATTAAGCCCAGTACTGATTAATGGGAAGTTGATAATACAGGAATGTTGGCAACAAAAGATAGGCTGGGATGATCTTCTAACACCTGCCCTACAAGAAAAATGGCAAGGTTAGTAAAAGATTTAAGTACCCTAGAGTCTGTCAAGTTCCCCAGGAACACAGTAGTAAATGAAAAGAACCAATTAAGCTACATGTATTCTGTGATGCCTCAGGAAAGGCTTATGGAACAGTAGCTTACCTGGTCACAAATGGGCAAGCCAATTTGCTCACATCAAAGGCCAGAGTGGCACCTTTAAAGAAAAGATCACTGCCACAACTGGAATTAACAGCCTTACTGTTAGGAGTAAGATTGGCTCATTATTTGATCAAGGCCTTACGCCACATCCACTTTAAAGAAACAGTAGTTTGGTCAGATAATGAGGCAGTACTACAGTGGGTTAAGAACAATAACAGTAAGAATCCTTACGTGAGTAACCGCGTTAAGGAAATACGAGAGTTGTCAGCAGGGTATAAACTAAGATATGTACCCACAAAGAGAATCCAGCTGACTATCTCTCCCGAGGACTGACTTTACGGCAATTAACAAAGGCAGAGATGTGGTTCAATGGACCTCAGTGGCTAATCAGCGACCAGTGGCCTGAACAAAAGCCACAAGTCATTGTGACCAATGTTACTGTTCCCACTGAGAACCCAGAACCACCTCGGACTTTGGTAATTGATCCTACTCGGTACTCTGAACTGAACAAACTTATAGGTGTCACCCAAGTAGTGTTTGATTTTCTAAAGAAAATAGGAATCAAGCATAAATTCCCTAATGCCCTAAGGTATTGGGTCAAAAGAGCTCAGATCGACACATTCGGGACAGAATTTGACAATGTTCCAAAGAAGCTACAACGTGATCTGGGTCTCTGGTTAGACACTGACAACTATAACATAATCAGATGCGGAGGCCGCTTACAGCACGCTGACATAGATTTGGAAGCAAAAAATCCAATATTGCTCCCTCGTCACCACATAGTAAGCAAACTAATTGTGTTACATATACACAAATACTGCACTCTGCATGGTGGGGTATTAGATACTCTCACAGACTTAAGACAACAGTACTGGCTACCCCAAGGTAGACAGACAGTAAAATCAATAATCAAATCCTGTGTTGTTTGCCGGAGATACGATGCCAGAGTGTGTCCATATCCTGGCCCACCTCCACTTCCGAAGGAACGAGTCGTACATATTCGTCCCTTTGAGACTACAGGAGTAGATTTCACAGGAGCACTAACACTTACAGGCACTAAAGACAAGAAACCAGTAAAAGCTTACATCTGTCTTTTTACTTGTGCCACAACAAGGGCAGTCCATCTAGAAGTGACTCCCGATATGAGTGCCGAAGCATTCTTACAGGCTTTTCGCAGGTTTGCTTCACGTAGATCCTGTCCTAAGTTAATGATCTCAGACAATGGGTCCAACTTAGTGGCAGGAGAAGCATGTCTGAGGAAAATCTGGACACATCCAAAGGTACGCACAGCCCTAAATCAACGGCAGTGCCATTGGAAATTCATACCTCCCAGAGCACCATGGCACGGAGGCTTCTATGAACGCATGGTTGGTACGGTGAAACGTTCTCTACGGAAAACCCTACACCGCCAAAAGATTGACCTGCAGGAGCTTCAAACAGTAGTCATAGAGATAGAAGCACGAGTCAATAACCGACCACTTACCTACCTCTCTGATGATGTTTTGCAGCGTGAACCATTAAGTCCAGCTCATTTGATGTATGGTAGACCTCTCAAAACACTTGTGTCCCTTACGGACGAGGAACCAGAGGATCCTTCATATGTCAAAGAGAGTGATTTGGTTCAACGTTTCAAACATCTATCAAGGGTGATAAGTCGGTGGAATGACGTATGGACTCGAGAATACCTTACAGCTCTGAGAGAGTATCATTACGGGGCAAACAACCCCTACAACAGAATTAACTTGAACCCTGGTGACATAGTTCTGGTGGATAGTGATGGACCACGCTCAGAGTGGCCTATAGGTCAAATAGTCTCTGTTCATCCAGACAGCCAGGGCATCTTGAGAATAGTGAAAGTGAAATGCCGAGGCAACACTACTCTCAAAACTTTAGAGAAATTAGTTCCTTTAGAACTGGCCAGGAACGAAGACGTACAGCGACTTCCAGCACCCGATACGCCAGTACGGGACATACGTCCCCAAAGGACTGCAGCTCAACAATGTAAACTCAAATTAAAGCAGCATTATAATTCTGAAGGAGAAGAATAAAGTGATCGCAGTCCTTACCGGGACTTCGACCCGTGTTCTTCCCCCCCGGAATTATGTCGGGAAACCGACACACTTATACACAAATAGTATAGTCTTTCCTTAACAGTATCCTCTTAAAATTAGAGAATGGGAGACTCCGTGACGTCATCGACGTCGCCACAGTATTTACATTATTAAACCACTGTTCATACAACAGTTTAATGTCTAAATTGAATAAAAAAGTGTTCAATAAGACTGAATATAATTATTAACACCAAAATATAGCTTGATTCCCTTGTTAACGTAAATTTAACTTAGAAGTGGAAAAAAATATTGGAACAACGAGGGAGGCAGAGCGGCTCTTACAGACGCCACGCAGACACGAAAACAATAACAATGGGTGCTCGTGTGTTGTGATAATGGCCACACAGGATAGACCTACTCTGCCTTAAGAAACTGCCATAGCAACATCACTACTACAAATAAGAGCACTCCAGTATCCGTCTTACCAAGTATTTGTTTATTATTCTAGTGCACTGATTAATATCCAAATGGTATTGGCGGTCATGATATATGAACAACACCAACACCATGTACGTGTACCCCATTTTACAGCCCTCACATACCATGTTATACCTGTATTGATATGTTCAGGGAACAGATATTAACTCCTTGCATCCCAAACAGGTAAATTGTGACTTGGAACAGCAAGTAGCTGAGCAGTAGAACTATGTACATGTACCTAGCTGTTGCCAGCCTTGAAGGCCTCCACAGCCGCCATTGGCACCATGAGGCACAGGGCCACACCCACATAGATGCTAACATGACACGGTCTTAGCAGGCCCTTACTACAGGCTCAGATAAGGCCATTCTAGTTATTGTAGTAGTAGTATTCATAACTAGTAATAAATGTTGAAATAATAGTAGATTAGACCACCATATGTGGTATGACAAAATAATATAATTAAACTTAGGTAAACAATTTGCAGTTTAAGAAGGAGCCATTACAAAGTGGTTTAAGCTACAAATTGTCCCCCCAATTTGTGTGAGATTAATTTCAGGCAGTTTTAACAAGTACATACAGTCCACTCAATTTCTTACCTACTAAGAAAAATAAGATAAACTTTAATTTACTGAAGTCAATTAAAAGAAGATATACTGCCTGGAGTTTTTACCACAGAGGTGACAGCACAATTGTCAGCCTGTGTGGAGACGTTCATACACGTGTTCACATGTAAGAGGATTATCTCTATCACATACACAAGTTTAGGATCTCAGTGACCAAGTAGTTCATTGTCATTATTTGTCTGAGTGACATAATTTCAGTGAATGTTGGAGTCTTAGTGGCTCAAGTTTTTTTTTATTATCTGTGTCTCATTGACTTTTCATTTTTTCATTGGCTAAATTAGTGTTCTTATTGACTGCTATTGATTCCTTGATGGCATACTGTGACATCAACCGGAAAGTGCCATTGATTGCTTATGTGTAATTCTCGTGCGGAATAGCACATGATCGTACAGTTTGCACTCCCTTGTTACTGCCAGTGTCACAATCAGTAATAAGAGTGTTGACCAGACCACACACTAGAAAGTGAAGGGACGACGACGTTTCACAATCGACTTGAGAATGGTCCAGGACAGACCGAAACGTCGTCGTCCCTTCACTTTCTAGTGTGTGGTCTGGTCAACATATTTCAGCGACGTTATTGTGACTCCTCGTCTGCAGTAATAAGAGTGTTAAAGAGTGTTCAGCTAGTTCACTTTGTGCCTAAACAAGATGGAGAGACGAGGTCTCTGCATGCTTGAGCAATGAGAACTGATTCCTGATATTAATGTTTAGTTTTGCTAAACATTAACACAATGAAAGATCCTTCTGTATTAGCGATAAGATTACTAAATAAACCCAATTTTGTAACAGAAGGTTTCCATCACTCCTTCCATAAGTACTGTTCCTGCATCAATATTATTATCTTGTAAAAGTTGGGTACAGGCTCTGGGTATTACGTACCTACAGCCTGTGATCTCTTTGTATTCTTAGTTCTAAAACACTACGCTCACTGGAGCAAGGCTACGACCCGGTGACCTCAGATTAGTGTATTATCGTCGGGGTAAATTATTGTTGTTACATATTCTCACCCACGGAGGTACAGCGAATATTGGCGTTTGCTCTCGTACACGTTAGTTTCCTGCCCTGACGACATGCATCGTGACGCATCTGTCGCCCCTTGAGTGTTGAATGCAGTTGCAAATGATTAAACCATACCATCACATATATGGTGCACAAGAAACTAGCCACATTTGCTACAACAATTAATCTGTAAAACTTAAAATGGAGCAATGTGTATCTAAAAGGCTTTATATTTTGTAATTATCTCTCTTCATCAATCATGAACAGGTTTAGAGTACTTAATTATTTCTTGTTAGAAATTTTTGTATTTATCCAGACCTTGAGTACTTCTCAGGGAAGAGTGTGAGGCCGGAGGTGAGGGTGAGGCCTTGGTGAGGCGTCCAGGAGGCCACCTTCAGCGTCTGGGTTCCCCAGGGGGTGTACGGCAGCTGTAGGTACACTTCACACCTGTATGAACCAATTGTTCAGCAAGAATTCTTCAACACATTTGTTATTTATTTTCTCCCATTACTGGTAATCTGTAACAAAAGGTCCACGTCCTCATCATAATGAATGAGCATAGTGTCATTTCCACATAGTGTTACTTAACGTAAAGTACCTTATATGGAACACAGCAAGTAACTTAACTTGGCTTTACTTACAAGGCAAGTAACAGTACCTGAAGCCGTGTAGTGATTCTTCAATAATTAGCAGCATGGAGTTGGTGATGAAGAGCAGCCTGTGGAGGAGCTGCAGCTGGTGAAGATGCAGGTGGGTGACGACCAGGAGCCTCGTCGACCCCACCAGGAGGTGGTCGTGGAGGGATGACTGGGCGAAGGTGGCGAGGAAGGCGAGGTCGTCGCTCACCACCACCACCGTCACGCACCACGACTCCTGCCGCACCTGTTGACCTCACCATATGATAGACGTTATGTGTCAGCTAATAACCATGATGTGAGTATGAGTGACCAACCCACGTCATCAATAGCGTGAGAGTAACCTACATATGTCTACAGTGATATGAGAGTGACTTACCCGCATCACCAGTAATATTAGAGTGAATTAGCGTTCTCAGCAGAAGTGTGAAAGTGACCTGTGCCATTACCAACAATGAGAGTGTGACACACCTGCACAATCAGTAATATGAAGGTGATCTTCCCAAGCCAGATATTATGTGCCTACTTCATCACCCTTATTTTGAGAGTGAGCTACTTACATAATTAGTAATGTCAGAGTGACCATCCCCAGTCAGCAGTAATGTCAGAGTGACCATCCCCAGTCAGCAGTAATGTCAGAGTGACCATCCCCAGTCAGCAGTAATGTCAGAGTGACCATCCCCAGTCAGCAGTAATGTTAGAGTGACCATCCCCAGTCAGCAGTAATGTCAGAGTGACCATCCCCAGTCAGCAGTCATGTTAGAGTGACCATCCCCAGTCAGCAGTAATGTTAGAGTGACCATCCCCAGTCAGCAGTAATGTTAGAGTGACCATCCCCAGTCAGCAGTAATGTTAGAGTGACCATCCCCAGGCAGCAGTAATGTTAGAGTGACCATCCCCAGTCAGCAGTAATGTTAGAGTGACCATCCCCAGTCAGCAGTAATGTCAGAGTGACCATCCCCAGTCAGCAGTAATGTTAGAGTGACCATCCCCAGTCAGCAGTAATGTCAGAGTGACCATCCCCAGTCAGCAGTAATGTCAGAGTGACCATTGTTATGACCCCATGTAGCCTGGTGGAACGAGTCTACCCAGTGAGAGTTATTCTGCTCTCTGGACCTGAGATTAAGAGGTCAGGGGAAGAAAAATATATATAATAAACGTCAGTGAGTAATTTATGAATACGAGCGGAAAATGAGAGTCGGATAAAAGTGAAGTAAAATGTGATGTCGATATTTTGGTGACGTGACGAGATGCTAGGATAACGTCGTGACGTTACTTCAGTTACAGCAGTCGTTACGGATGGTTGTACTTCGTTGATCTCCTGGAAGAAGGAAGAATATAGTACCCTGTGTTAGTTGTGAGGCGAAGGCTACTTATTTTAAGGTTTGAGGAAGCTGTTGGGGGCATAGGACACCATTTCTCTGTGATTTGAATATATTAGAGGCTACCTGGAAGCGAGTGTTTGGTCGCGCCCGTGTGGAACTCTAATTTTGAATAGTGTGCTCCTTCAAGAGGAAGGAAGTAAGCAGGCGTTTCTGTGTGGAGCTTGCTGGGTGACTTCGTGTACTCAAGTCAGGAATGGCGGGAGCGTTGTGACACAGTCCGAAAACAATTTTTGTGGGCGACTAGAGTGAGTACCAGCAAGTAAGCGCCCCTTGTCACAGATTTCTGCGGTAAGCTTGTTTAATAAGTTGTTAGATTAGCTACCAGTGTTTGATTGTGTGCCCAGCGATCATAGTGAACATATATGTTTATAGAGTAGAGTAGAGATTTTATTAAGCCAGTGAGCTAAAATAAGGAGATAGAGTTAGGAGAACATGCTGGAGGGAGGAGTGATTTATCCCCTCTCGATGGAGGTCAAGGAGTGGAGGCCCACAGCATCACGGCCGGGCCGAATGTCCCAGTGGCGTGTCAAGACATGTTTCCACCTTGAACTCGCCCAGGACGAGGAAGTTCCATGGATGGCGTGGTGCGGCGTCCGCTGGCGAGATTTAATGTTGGGATATAGGTTAATTACTTATGTTTTGTTAGGGAAAACATTTTTATTGGCATGGTAATGGAATTGCAGGTTTGAGTGGGAAGACGTAAATGGAGGAACTTCGAGGCTGGAGAAGAAGTGTATGTTGAACTCCGAGGTAGAACAGAGCTTCATAGTGAGGAGTTGAACTTCAAGCAGTGTAGGGGAGCTACACGTTTTTTTGTGTAACCAATGAAGGAGCGTCGCTGATGTTGGAGTAGGACATCGTTGTGCAGCTGATTGGGAGAACTGCAGAAGTGGCTTTCCTGATTTTTGGAGGACCTAGATATATGCAGTGGTAGTGAGTCTCTAGTAGCAGAAAAGAGGATCATGTGGACACATTAATGTGTGAGGGGAGTGTTTGAATGCTTATTGGCATGTAAGACGCAGTGTAAGGTGAGTGATTGATTTCTTCTTCTTTTATTGGGGGATACTTATGTAGATGTTCCAAGTATTTCAGCCCCGAGCAGTTTCATATACTTTTATGGTTAAAGATACATTATTGTCGTGCCCCAAGCAGTGAGAGGGTAGTAGGTTGTGAGCCAAAAGTTGTGCAGCTGCCAGACATAGATAGTTGGTGAACCCAGGATATGATATTGGAGTGCTACCGGGTTGTAACAGCTTTGATTATTATACGGTAATATTGTATAATATATATATTTTATATGTACACTTTATGTATTAGATTTTTGATAACGGATGGTGTTGGCGAGGTTTTGGCCCAGANAATTTTCGTCTGTATGGAGGAAGACCTTAATTCTCTATAAGTTTAATTTATTGCCAATCTAAATAATAATAACTGCAATGAAAGCAAATAGTAGACTGGATTTATTAAGAGTTAAACAAGGACATAAACATCACGTGGTCTGTGGTGGCTGACGCAATAGCCCACCTTTGATTCTAGGAAACTTTTGACATTCCCCTTACTCGAATTTAATATTTTTAGTAGGCTAATTAATTTAATTTCCTGACACAACGTATTTTTTTTAGATATATACAGTTGTTACATTCTTGTACAGCCACTAGTACGCGTAGCGTTTCGGGCAGGTCCCTGGAATACGACCCACATGAAGAATCGTTTTTACAACCAAGTACCCGTTTTACTGTTGAGTTAAACAGAGGCTACAGTTAAGGATTTGCGCCCAGTAAATCCTCCCCGACCAGGATACGAACCCATGACAAAGCGCTCGCGGAACGCCAGGTGAGTGTCTTACCACTACACTACGGGATTGGTATTTATCTTGCTGTGCCAGGGATTAGTACCCTGGGTGTCGGAAATTTCCGACAGCAACCGTCTAGCTGTTAGATGGCATGGATGGGGCCGACCGTTAAGAGCAAGTTCTTCCTCTGCATTTCTTTATTGTTGACCTGTGTTGATCTTCGTGACTGACTTTCTACTCAAATAAATCTTCCTATTCTCAATGTAAGTAAATATCTCTCACCTGACACATGCGGGAGACAGAACGACTGAGGTTGTCGGGAAACCGACACACTTATACACAAATAGTATAGTCTTCCCTTAACAGTATCCTCTTAAAATTAGAGAATGGGAGACTCCGTGACGTCATCGACGTCGCCACAGTATTTACATTATTAAACCACTGTTCATACAACAGTTTAATGTCTAAATTGAATAAAAAAGTGTTCAATAAGACTGAATATAATTATTAACACCAAAATATAGCTTGATTCCCTTGTTAACGTAAATTTAACTTAGAAGTGGAAAAAATATTGGAACAACGAGGGAGGCAGAGCGGCTCTTACAGACGCCACGCAGACACGAAAACAATAACAATGGGTGCTCGTGTGTTGTGATAATGGCCACACAGGATAGACCTACTCTGCCTTAAGAAACTGCCATAGCAACATCACTACTACAAATAAGAGCACTCCAGTATCCGTCTTACCAAGTATTTGTTTATTATTCTAGTGCACTGATTAATATCCAAATGGTATTGGCGGTCATGATATATGAACAACACCAACACCATGTACGTGTACCCCATTTTACAGCCCTCACATACCATGTTATACCTGTATTGATATGTTCAGGGAACAGATATTAACTCCTTGCATCCCAAACAGGTAAATTGTGACTTGGAACAGCAAGTAGCTGAGCAGTAGAACTATGTACATGTACCTAGCTGTTGCCAGCCTTGAAGGCCTCCACAGCCGCCATTGGCACCATGAGGCACAGGGCCACACCCACATAGATGCTAACATGACACAGCCTTAGCAGGCCCTTACTACAGGCTCAGATAAGGCCATTCTAGTTATTGTAGTAGTAGTATTCATAACTAGTAATAATTGTTGAAATAATAGTAGATTAGACCACCATATGTGGTATGATAAAATAATATAATTAAACTTAGGTAAACAATTTGCAGTTTAAGAAGGAGCCATTACAAAGTGGTTTAAGCTACAAATTGTCCCCCCCAATTTGTGTGAGATTAATTTCAGGCAGTTTTAACAAGTACATACAGTCCACTCAATTTCTTACCTACTAAGAAAAATAAGATAAACTTTAATTTACTGAAGTCAATTAAAAGAAGATATACTGCCTGGAGTTTTTACCACATAAATTATGGTCCTTTGAACCGGATGATTATTACAGTTAACCAGTAGGTACATTGCATCTAGATATAAAATCCTGATATACATTAGTAGTGCAATATTATAGCAGAAAGACATTGCTATATTTACATTTTCTAGCCTAACTTTTCAATCTCATAGCAAGCAAAACTACAACAAAGCACAATTATTGTTCTGAGGCCTATGCCAAAGAACTATTGTGCCTTTTTCATTACAAGAGGTTGATAAGAGGCTACTTTACTTATAAGTTACTTATAAATGTTTTGTAATTTAAGTATAAACATTACTTTAATATTGCACCATTACATACTGCATACCACATTGTTTACAGCAAATTCTTGCACAAGGGTAGGACATTTTAGGCTGGTGTTGTACAGCAACCTAGTTTAATTTATTGTGCTAACCTGGTGTAAGGGTAAGAATTTTTTACACTTGTCTAGAGTTGAACATATATTACAACCTAGCAAGTACATATTTTTATGCAGTATTCATGACAACCCGAGTTGTGTTGTCAACCTGATATTCATACATATAATTATAGGTATAATTTATCTATAATCATTTCACCTTTGAGTGTTAACCTGTGTCTCTGTACCAACCAAGAGTGATAATGACGGGCTAGCTTGCGGAATACCAGCATTGATACAGGCTTACCACTCAAATTATAGCGTGTATGATTATACAGTAGTATATTTTTAAATGATAAACAGCTCTAGTTCGGAAACTAGTTGCTTTATTAATTCAAGTGCCAAATAGTTAAAAGTCCATACGACTAGCAAGTACTTCCAAGATGTCTACACTCCAAAATGTAAAATTAACCCTTAGGGCCTTAAAGGGGCATCTCACAAGGCAGATTAACAAATGTGAAGACATGAGTAATCAAACTCCAGTTAATTATGCAGCACTGGAAAACTATCTTAAGCTTACACGGAACAAATATGACCGTGTGTTGCAACAAATGAAACAGTATCAAGATTTACTGAACAATTCTAGTATTGATGAAGATACGATGAACAACATTCTCCAAGAACACTCTGATTATGAAGATGCAATGTTTGAACAAATTCAACGTTATGAAGATTTGATAAACGCCCATAAGGCCAATATAAATGTTGCAGCTACAACTACCCAGAATCAGACAGCACCAGAAGTCAAATTACCATCACTCAGTCTCCCAACTTTTTCTGGAACAGAGGACGAGAATTGGGACAATTTCTGGAGCAAATTTGTCGATTCTGTGGATTCTAATGTCAATGTACCAAAGACGACAAAGTTTACGTATTTACAGAGTGTCTTGAAGGATGAAGCCTTTCAGGTAGTCTGTAATCTGAATCACACAGATGACGATTATGACAATGCTGTACAACTACTCAAGGACAACTATGCGAAGCCTGAAAGGACTATCAGAATTTTAACCCAGAAGCTGTTAGATATTAAACATCCAAATAATACAGCAGTCTCACTCCAAGCCTTTAGATTGGAGCTTGAGTCTTTGCTTAAGGCACTTAAAAATAAAGTAAACTTGGATGAATCAGACTGGATAATCCAAGTCCATATGACTCGCAAATTACCCAGGGACATCCTGGATAAGTTGTTTGTGTTGTATGGAAAGTCATATCTGACAGTAACAGAGATTACAAAGGGGTTACAAACCATCATAGAACGAGAAAGAGTTATCCCAGATGAAAAAGCGACATCTAAACCTTCGTCTACTACTAATAGTAAACAACAGAGTACAAACAGTACTCCAAACAAATCTAAAACAACTTCTCCCTCTCCAAAGTGGAGACAAGGCAGTGTGGGCACATACGCAGTTGGTACCTCCAAACCTACAGGTAACGCGTCACCCAAATCGGTGACTCCTCAAGATACTGTTAACGTCTGGAGACCATGTCTGTTCTGTGAACAATCACATTCCATGTACAATTGCAGACGATACCCCGATCGTGCAACACGCATAAAACGACTCAAGGAGATACATAGATGTACCAAGTGTATAAGGGAACATCATCCCGACAGCTGCACATCAACAATACGCACCTGTTATAGGTGCCATAAGGGTCAACACCATACAGCACTTTGTGGGATTCAAGTACAAAGTCTGCCAAACCACAGGAGGAGGAAGGAACTAACACCTCAGTACAGCTTTGTACTGTGCTACCTGACATAAGTGTTTTCTCAACAAGGTCTAAACATAAATCAGCTCTACCTACTGCACGATTGATCATTAGAAATGGAGAGAACAAAGCCACCGTACGTGGATTATTTGATCAAGGGTCCCAATTGACCTTTATATCCAAAGAGTTGGTAGATACCCTGAAACTTACACCTGTAGAGGAGACACGAATAAACATAGCAGGATTCCTGACTGACTCAGGAGCCCGAGTTTTCAAGGTAGTACAACCCAAAGTACGATTAGGAGGTTACGAACAAAATGTACAAGCTCTAGTAGTAGATAGATTCCCAACAGATCTATATGTATATGGTCTGGGGACAACAGCCAAATTCCTAGAAAAAGGGGAATTCATTTGGCTGATAAATCACAACAGATAACCTTTCCAATATTGGAATCCTTAGGGATCAGATGTCTACCATAAGTTTATCAAAGGAAAGGAATACAAAACGGT
>WNGS01161704.1:7338-22261 GCA_020271785.1 Procambarus virginalis | reverse complement strand
GATAGAACTGCAGAAGGCCTATTGGCCCATATTTCTTGATGTTTCTATACTGGAGCGGAGTCGTAAGTGGGAGAATATAGTTGTGCGTTAATTGGCTGTTGATTGCTGGTGATGACTTCTTGATGTGTAGTGCCTCGCAGTTGTCAGAGCCGCTGCTGTCGCTGTATCTATCAATGATTTCTGTGTTGTTTGCTAACACACAAAACACAAACACAAAACAAACTGTGTTAGCAAACAACACAGAAATCATTGATAGATACAGCGACAGCAGGCGGCTTGACATCTGCGAGGCACTACACATCAAGAAGTCAACACCAGCAATCAAAGCCAATTAACGCACAACATATTCTACGCACTTCAAGACTTCGCTCCATATAGAAACATCAAGAAATATGGGCCAATAGGCCTTCTGCAGTTCTATCTTTACCATCTTCTGCAAATATATACCCATTGTTCCGTGTTCTGTGTTTTGTTGAAAGTTTGTTTTTCACCCACTATTGTATTACATCACCCACCAAATGCAGGTATAAGAGCCAATGCTGTTTCAGGCATAAGTTGTGTTGGATAAACTAAAGTCTTTGAAAATGTAATAAGTTTACGAAACGCGCTCAAGTGTCCCGTCAGACTAGAAATAAAAATGAATTTTGGAGAATTTTTTTTCATTTACTGTCACCAGTAAAAGAAACATAAGGAAAATCGAGAAAAATTCGTGTTAGAATTATTAATCTTACTTTTTCGGTCATATTTAATAATATAGTCTACAGGAAAGACTGCTACCAGGGTAAAAGTGCTACCAGTTTTTTGAAGGAACTGGGTTCTAGGCTCATTGAAACAACAAGGGACCCTAGAGCTGCCAGCTTTCTTTCCAGCGCCTCAGCGTGGCGATACAGAGGTGAAATGCGCACTGTATCCAGGGTTCCTGCCCGCCATCTGAGGAGCTGGAGGAACTCGACAACTTATGATAACCATCTTTGTAACCTAATGTAACTCCTTTTTGTAACAAAGTTCAAATAAAGCAAATATATATGTGTACATACAAAAGAATGGGGGTGGTAGGAGAAGAAAATATTAGTGTTCAGTGAGAAACCACAAGGTCTCCTCTGAATACGTTTATTTTCTTCTCCGAGGCTATGGGTCCCCACATTAGCACCAGAGGTGGTACCTTCACTATATATAAATATATATATATATATATATATATATATATATATAATATTATATATATATATAATATATATTATATATATATTACTATATATACATATATTATGTCGTACCTAGTAGCCAGAACGCACTTGTCAGCCTACTATGCAAGGCCCGATTTGCCTAATAGGCTAAGTTTTCATGAATTAATTGTTTTTCGACTACCTAACCTACCTAACCTAACCTAACCTAACATTTCGGCTACCTAACTAACCTAACCTATAAAGATAGGTTAGGTTAGGTTAGGTAGGGTTGGTTAGGTTCAGTCATATATCTACGTTAATTTTAACTCCAATGAAAAAAATTGATCTCATACATAATGAAATGGGTAGCTTTATCTTTTCATAAGAAAAAAATTAGAGAAAATATATTAATTCAGGAAAACTTGGCTTAATAGGCAAATCGGTGCTTGCATAGTAGGCAAAAAGTGAATTCTGGCTACTAGGTACGACATATATATACATATATATATATATATTATATATATATATATATATATATAATATATATATATATATATATATTATATATATATATATATATATATATATATATATATATATATGTCGTACCTAGTAGCCAGAATGCACTTGTCAGCCTACTATGCAAGGCCCAATTTGCCTAATAAGCCAGTTTTCATGAATTAATTGTTTTTCGACTACCTAACCTACCTAACCTAACCTAACCTAACTTTTTCGGCTACCTAACCTAACCTAACCTATAAAGATAGGTTAGGTTAGGTTAGGTAGGATTGGTTAGGTTCGGTCATATATCTACGTTAATTTTAACTCCAATAAAAAAAATTGACCTCATACATAATGAAATGGGTAGCTTTATCATTTCATAAGAAAAAAATTAGAGAAAATATATTAATTCGGGAAAACTTGGCTTATTAGTCAAATCGGGCCTTGCATAGTAGGCTCAGAAGTGCGTTCTGGCTACTAGGTACGACATATATATATATATATATATATATATATATATATATATTATATATAATATATATATATATATATATATATATATATATATATATATACATATGTATATATATATATATATATATATATATATATATATATATATATATATATATTTATATATATATATATATAAATGGAAATGTTCGTTTGTTCAAAATCGCTAATCTCCAAAAGTACTTCACCGATTGCTTTGAAATTTTCACACAACGTTCCATTCTCACCCGAGCAGGTTTTTATATACATACTATATAGATATCACGTCTGTGACGGTAAAAATAACATGCTTTTTTTGAATAACTGTGTTTTTCATGTGAGGGAAATCTTCGAAACCCCTTTACCGATTGCTTTGAAATTTTGACACACGTTGCATGTGAATACGCGCATCTTTTTGTATATCTACTATATACATGCCTCACCTGTGATAGAAAAAACCATGTTTTTTTTTTTTTAAACAGCGATATCTGTTGGATGTAAGGGCAACACATGCTGTAATCTCCAAAAGTTCTTCACCAATTGCATTTAAATTTTGACTCAACGTTGCATTCATTTAGGCGCGTGTTTTTATGTACCTACTATATAGATGCCATCTCTGTGACAGGTAAAAACTTGCGTTTTTGAAAAGCAGCGCCATCTGTTGCATATAATGGCAACATGCATGCTGTACTAAATATGTCACGAATTCCACTTCAATGTTTCCGATTGCATTGATAAATTTTATTTTCATAGATTTCGATTTTTTTATTTTTTAGTGAATTATTTTGTGTGACATTGTGTTGGAATTGAGTTGTGTTGTTTACCATACCGTTCATTTCATAAGTATAAGTATAGATGCCACACCTGTGACAGGTAAAAAAAGAGTTGAGCTATGTTGTTTACCAGACCGTTCATTTCACGAGAATAGTTTATTTTTATAATTTTTCATATTTTCATTTAATTTTTTAAGTGTTTTTCTCATATTTCAGTGATGGGAAAATCAGATCACTTGATGTTCCCAATTTTCTGATGTGAACATCAGACCATTTGGGAATCCATCGGATGAGGGATTGGGGAATGGTGGGGATGATGATGGGACAGAAGTGAGAGATAGTGCAGAGGACGAGGAGATTAGGGAGGGGGTAATGGTGGGGGAAGGACGAGGGGATGCGGGAGTTTGGGATGGTTGGGACGTAAGGGATGGGAGAATTGAGAATGGTGAGGAGGACAAAGGGACCGAGGAGTGGGGCATGGTGGGAAGGAAGAGGGAATGGTGGAGTGGGGAATGGTGGGGAGGACGAGGGGACGGTGGAATGGGGAATAGTTGGGAGACCGAGGAGACAGGTGAGGGGGGAATGGTGGGGAGGACTGGGAGACAGGGAAGGTTGCTGTGGCTCAGCAACACACATTCGTTGCTGAGTCACATCAACGCGTGGCCGGGTACTGCATTCGAATAGGCGAGGGTTTTTATATATCTACTATATACATGCTTCACCTGTGACCGGAAAAAACAAGCTTTTTTGAAAAACCACGCCAACTGTAGGATGTAAGAGCAACACACGTTGTAACACACATCGTTGAAAGTTCTTGAACGATTGCTTTGAAATTTTGACACAACGTTCCATTCTGATCTGTGCGTTCTTTTTATGTACATACTATTTAGATGTCACACCTGTGCCAGGTGAAAACATGCCTTTTTTTTTTAAACAGCGCCATCTGTTGCAGGTAAGAGCAACACGATACACAAAATATGTTACGATTCAATTTCAATGTTCCCGATTGCATTGATAAATTGAATTTTCATAGAATTTTATTTATTTTCATTTTGATTTAATTGTTTTGTGTGACATTGCGTTGGAATTGAGCTGTGTTGTTTACCATACCGTTCATTTCGTGGGGATAGCTTATTTGTGTCTTTTTCATTGTTTTTCATTTCATTTTTTTAACTGTTCTTATTTTTCAGTGCAATTGGTGTGAATTTGAGCTGTGTCGATAGATCTGCGTTTGAATTGATATATTCGCTAGTGTTTTTTTGCTTTCGCTTTGAAAACAAGAAAATGGACAACACATTTATTTCTCAGCGGCAAATGTGCAACAAACAGCTATGAATCCACCTGCTTCAACGTAACTGCTTTCTTCACGTTATGTCTAAATGACGCGTTTGCAAAACACTTCTGTATTCTGCTGTAAGTGCCTATGTATTACACATAGAATGCGAGTAGAAAATCATTTGAACTACGCAAACAAGGAGAGCGAGTTGACGGACAACCTGGCATATTCAAATAATCTACGATAGGCAGACTGCACATGGAGCACCCAAATCAAGGTGAATGCTTCTTTCTTCGCATGCTGTTGGTAAATGTGCTCGGTCCAACGTCTCTCCAGCAATTGAGATTTGTCAACGGCATAACTTAGGCCACTTTCCGTAGTGCATGTCAAGCTCTTAATTTATTGGGAAACGACCGACACTGGGATGTATGAATTAATGACACGTCCAACACGTCACATCCAAATCAAATTTGAGCATTGTTTGCAATCATATTGACCACCTGCTCTCATTTGTCTCCATCAGAGTGATGGGAGAAATATAAATCGCACATGGCTGAAGATATTATCCGTCGAATACGAAAGGAAAATTCAAATATGAACATAGATTTTACATCAGAAATCTACAACGAACCATTGATAATGACTGAAGATTTGTGCTTAGAAATCGCAAACAATGTTCTAAATCAATTGGAAATGCCATGACCGAATCGATCTGCTGCTACTTCGTTCAATGTAGAACTGCGTTGTGAACAAAATTACAGCACAGGTGATCTGTTATCATAAGTGCAGTCAAACATTCTTAAGCTAACGCTTTAGGGAAAAGGCATTTACAATCAAATAATTCAAACTGTCAATAACGGGTTTGGAGAAATCTTTTTAGATGCGCCAGGTGGAACTGTAAAACCTTCCTAATTAGATTGGATCTGGAAGCATTTCTATCCCAAAATGGCAAAACTTTAGCCTTTGCATCTTCCAGAACAGCTGCGACATTGCTACAAGGTGGAAGAACTGCTACTTCGGCTATGAAATTGCCATTGAACATGCAATTCATTGACACTCCCACGTGCAACATTTCCAATGCATCCGGCATGGGAAAAGCATTGCACAAATGTAAACTTATTGTTTGGGATGAATGCACAACGGCGCACAAAAAATCGCTCGTGGTTCTTGATCGATCATTGACAAGATTTGCGTGGAAACATCAGACCATTTGAGAAGGCATTAATAATGCTTGCAGGAGATTTCAGGCAAATATTACCTGTAATTCCTCGATCGACACCAGCGGACGAAACAAATGCTCGCCTGAAATACTCTACTTTGTGGTGCCACGTAAAGACGTTAAAATTAGTTACAAATATGCGTGTCTAGCAGCAAAACGATCCATCAGCTGAGATATTCTCACATCAATTTTTGGAAATTGAGAACGGAAACGTGCCGGTTGATCCGACCTTAGGACGAATTTCATTGCCTTATGACTTCTACAATTTAGTGACGTCAAAAGAAGAATTTTTTGAAAATGTATTTCCCAATATTCAAACCAATTATAAGAATCACGATTTGCTGAGTGATCGAGCTCTTCTTGCGGCCAAGAACAAAGATATCTACGAACTTAACAATATTGTTCAGTCTAACATTCAAAGTGAGGCAGTCACATATAAGTCCGTCGACACTGTTGAGAAAGCAGATGAAGCGGTTAATTATCCAACAGAATTTTTTAATTCACTCGATCTGCCAGGGATACCATCACACGTACGACAATTGAAAATCGGCATTGCCAATTATGATTTTGCGAAATATCAACCTGCTAAAACTTTGCAATGCCATGCGCTTTACAGCTTAAAAATTAATCAGCAACGTCGTAGATGCAACAATCATGACAGGAACTTTCCAAAGTGAAGATGTTTTCATACCTCGCATTCTTATGATTCCAACATATATGCCATTTCAATTTAAGAGATTGTAATTGCCAATTGGATTGGTGTTTGGAATTACCATCAACAAAGCTCAGGGCCAATCTTCAGAATTATGCAGTTTATATCTAGACAAAAATTGCTTCTCACATGGACAATTATATGTTGCGTGTTCTAGAGTCGGCAAACCAGACTACTATATATATATATATATATATATATATATATATATATATATATATATATATATATATATATATATATATATATATATATATATATATATATATATATATATATATATATATATATATATATATATATATATATATATATATGCGGAAAAACCACAAAGAATTGGAGAAAGGGGGGTGAATGTTTCGGCTTATTAAGGCTGTTGTCAACACATGACAATGTCATGTGTTGACAACGGCCTTAATAAGCCGAAACGTTCACCCCCCCTTTCTCCAATTCTTTGTGGTTTTTCCGCATACAAATGATCAGTGTTTAGTGATCGTCAATTGCATATATATATATATATATATATATATATATATATATATATATATATATATATATATATATATATATATATATATATATATATATATATATATATATATATATATATTGGTGTATACTGGCAGCAGGTTTTCTTTTAGACATGTCTCATTAAATATGACCGCATATTCTGTATTTACTATCTTCTGATTTACGGCTTCTATCCCTCTAACTATTTTCTTAGCATCAGGGCTTAGCTGAAATAGGAGTTCTCCAAAACTCATTTTCGTAATTTCCGGGTGAAGAAAAGAGGTAAATTACTATAGAATCTATTACACTTATTTATACAATATGCACAACGTTTCGAAGCTACATGGTTCATTCTCAAGTGAAGGAATTTTACAATGTGATTGATTTTATACCCGCGCTGGGTCAGGTGATAAGACAATAAATGTGAAAACAAAGGGGGATACATAGGGGATATAAGTGGGGTCACACATATGAACATAAGAATATAGGTAACCGCAGAAGGCCTATTGGCCCATACGAGGCAGCTGGCATCTACATACAAAGATTAATCCAGTGTAATTGGCCTGTTATGTTGAACATTGTCTTCTGTGTTGGCATCGTTATGTTCTGGTCTTGTCCTTACTCTCATTGTGGGTAGGGTAAATAGTTCCGTGATTTGGGTGTTCATGGTAGGTTGTTCTATTCTTATGTGGATTGCTTCAAGAATTTGTAATCTTCTTGCATCTTGGGTTTTGTCTATTATGCATGTATTTTTGTTCAACATTTCTCTTGTTAGGGTGATGTCATGGGCTTGTCTCATGTGATTCCTAGGGGCACCGGATTGAAGATGGCATGTCAAACGCCTCGTCAGCTTGGTCGACGTCATACCTATGTACTTAGATTGAAGGTTACATCCTTCGTGGGGGCAAGTGTACATGTATACAACGCTTGACTGCTGTAGAGGGTTCTCTGTCGGCTTCGGGCTGTTTTTGATAAGGAGTTCGGAAGTCTTCTTGGTTTTATAGAATATTATCCGGTTTATGTTTTGGTTAGGAGTAGTGCTTTTTACTCCTTTACGGATTATTTCTTTCATTTTTCTTTCCTCTTTCATATGTTCACTGTGCATGGTTGATTTGTAATATAATTTTATTGGAGGTATTGTGGTTTCTGCTCTAGGTTCTGGATTATACCAGCGGTCCAAGTGTCTTCTTATAGCAGCGTTTATTTCCGCGTTGCTATATCCGTTGTTCACCAATACCTGAGTTACTCTTTCAAACTCTCTACTCACGTTGCTCCATTCAGAGCAGTGGGTAAGCGCTCGACGAATATAAGCATTGAGAACACTGGCTTTGTATCTTTGGGGGCACTCACTTCTACCGTTCAGGCATAATCCTATGTTGGTGGGCTTAGTATATACGTTGGTGCTTAAAGAGGTTCCTGTTTTTGTTATTAGTACATCCAAGAATTGCAGACTGTTATTTTCACTATTTTCATGTGTGAATCGGAGTACTGACTCTCTCTCTAGGTGTCTTTTTAGGTCAATTAGTTCATCTGAATCTTTTACTATTACGAATATGTCATCTACATAACGGCAATATACAGTTGGTTTTTGTCTGCTACTGAAGACCCTGTCTTCGATGGTTCCCATATAAAAATTAGCAAATAAAACTCCTAAGGGGGAGCCCATTGCTACTCTGTCTATTTGTAAATACATGTCTCCTTGTGGACTGATGAAAGGGGCTTCCTTTGTACATGCTTCGAGAAGACTCTTCAAGTGTGGCTCAGGTATGTCTAATTTGGGGGTGCTCTCGTCTCTGTATACTCTGTCCAGTATCATTCCTATGGTTGTGTCGACTGGGACGTTGGTAAATAGGGATTCCACGTCCCAGGGATTCCACATATATATATATTGATTGTAGTATCTAGATGTTGTAGATGTACTGAAGTAACATGATGATAGGAAAGAGCAGGCCAAATCTCTCTTGAAGGAGATTATCGTAACAATATATATATATATATATATATATATATATATATATATATATATATATATATATATATATATATATATATATATATTGTTACGATAATCTCCTTCAAGAGAGATTTGGCCTGCTCTTTCCTATCATCATGTTACTTCAGTACATCTACAACATCTAGATACTACAATCAAGAGTAGTACATATTTAGTAGAATACGTTTCTACAGTGAGTATACGTATCACTCACTCCACTCCCTCC
Organism: Procambarus virginalis; assembly: GCA_020271785.1. Lineage (NCBI taxonomy): Eukaryota > Metazoa > Arthropoda > Malacostraca > Decapoda > Cambaridae > Procambarus > Procambarus virginalis. The sequence goes on along the minus strand of WNGS01161704.1, from coordinate 13,393 downwards.
TCCTCACTGTCACTACTCCATCTTTGTCGGTCACCAAACCACCACTTCCAGCCAGCACGCTTCCCATTGGTGAATCGGCGTCTGTACTCGACTTCAGCGCCATCTGCATAGCCGATGACTGAGCGTGCACGAGCCATTGGATTTAGAATATTCTGTGTTCTCAAAGCTGATACAACTATCTAGTACGCTCTGTGTAATAGTGGATGTTTTCAGCCAGCTCATTATTCACAGCACCTCTTACTTAATTTTTTTGTCTTGTTCATTGTAGAGTAACGTAACCATTGTTTTATTTTATATTATTTTTTTGACTTTGTAATTTTGCTTAATTAGCACTGTACATAGCCAAGGGATTATCTTTGTTCATATTTGTTTTCAAGTTAATTAAAGTTTCATTGTTCATACAGTTTGTTTTGCGTGTTTTTCCCTTTTACTTGACCACAGGAGGCAACAGCCATGCAGTCAGCTTTTTTTTCACTTTTTTTTTGTCAATGTGATTGGCATTGACACCAGCCATTGGGAAGACTGCCGAACACCTATATACATTTTTTCTTTTTTTCCATCGCATTTCATGGGGGCCTGTCTTAGGAGCCTCACTCAGGTACTGATACTAGAACATCAATTTGTGGTAAGTGTACTTGGTTTTGATACAGTCGCTTTTCAATATTTTCATAACTTTTAATATTTATATGGTGCTGTGTATTTTGTGCATTCCGAGGGTAACATATTGTGAGTGTTGGATAACTGGATTACGTGGTGACTAGAGGCCTCAGTCCCTCTCTTAATTGGTCGTTCATCCCTCAGTGTTATTACTCGTGTATTCCACCATTTTCGTCCCTAGAATATTTCTCAATTACGACAGATCATCATTTTGGCACCCTGATACTTTGGTTTGTCTTCGGGCCACGTACCCTATCTTCTGTAATCCGACCGAAGGAGGATAAAGAGGCCCATAGTTCCCCTAGCACGGACTACGCTGTTGAGTTGGGACCTCAACAGCAGTTCTCGTCACCAGTTGACATTCGCACCCGTACACGTCGGTCAGAGATGATGATATTTACTCAGGTAGGGAATTGGCTTTCTTTTTCAGAGCACAAAGAACGCTAATTCTGTTAGTATCATTTAGTTAAGTGGGAAACCCCTTGCTTCTGTCCTATAGAGACCCGGCAAGGTATCCTTACATTCTTTGACTACCCTTTCACTTTTGAAACAATTAAAAGTTTCATTTGTTCTTGAAACTATCAGTTTCATTTATTTAGTTGGATTTTCTTGCCCTTATTCTCGTATATTCAGTGCCGGGTACAAGATTTCCTGCAATTTTGATTGAATAATCATTTACCGTCTAATATTAACGTTAATTGTTTTTACATTAACGATTGAATTTCCACAGGATAGATACCAGTTGCCACGTCATCCTGTTACTGACACTTATAATATCACAGGTATATTCGCTGTACATTTATTTGCTATCTCAAAATGTTTCGTCTCTGAGCATTTCGTAGTCATCCAGCAAGTGAAGTAGGGAACTTAATTCGTGCCAGGAAGACAGAATTACAAACTCTAGCACATGAGTATCACCTAGATATTAACCATGGAGCCAAGAAAAGTGACTTGCACAATATTATCCCGGATCACCTCTTAGATGAAGGAATTATAGACTCTAATCCTCACAACAACTATTCTATTGCAGATCGGCATGCTCTGGCAGCTATGAAGTTAAAGCTCGAACTAGCGAAAGTAAAGCGGGAACAACAAAAAGAAGCTCTACAACAACAGAAAGAAGCTCTCCAGATAAAGGAACGCGAGGCTGCCCTAAAGAAAGAAGAACAAGAACGCGAGGCGGCCCTAAAGGAACGCGAGGCTGCCAGAAAGAAAGAAGAACAGGAACGCGAGGCGGCCCTACAACGTGAGCGTGAGAGGGTACAGCTTGAAGCAAGAAAACGTCACCTGGAGATGCAACGTGAGCACGATAAGAAGCAAGCTGATAGTGTCCTAGAATATCGTCGACAAGAACACACATTGGAAACTACACACCACACTCAGCGCCAACAAGCTACAGCTAGTCTTCCAGTAAGATTCAATGTCTCCCAGGCAAGTACGTTAATGCCACCATTCGTTGAGACAGAGATAGATGTGTTTTTTACTACTTTTGAGGCCCTAGCTAAAAAACTTAGCTGGCCTGAAGATCAATGGTCTACACTTCTCAGAGTGCATCTCACAGGTAGAGCTGCAGTTACTCTCGCTACCCTAGCGTCTGAGAATGACTACCAGACCCTAAAGTAAGCACTTTTAGACGCCTACCTTCTCTCCACCGAAAGCTACAGACGAAAATTCCGTGATTATCTAAAGGCAAGTACTACCACCTATTTAGAATTTGCCAATACTAAGAGAAGATATTTCATGAAATGGGCTGGAAGCAGCCCATGTTTATACATTTTGAGACCTTGTCAACCTTATTCTAGTCGAAGAATTCTTTCGACGTATTCCTACTTACATCCGTCTTTATTTAGCGGATAAGGAGGAAACCGACTACATCAGATGTGCAAAGTCGGCTCACACCTACAGCCTTATACACAGGTTGACAACTGACACATCTTCCAGTAAGAAGTCTTGGTCTAGTTATGACAAAGTGAGTACCGATCAGGCGAGCTTTCAATTGTATTGTAGGTATTGCAAGCTCTATGGACATACCATAGATAAATGTGGAAAAGCCCAATACAAAGGCTATAGTGAAACTCCTAAACTCGAACCGACTCCTCCTAAGTCCGGTAAGCCTGTGATGAATGTTGGTGTTCCTGTTAATGATCTTTCTCTCTTCAGCAAACACCTGTACCCTGGAACTGTCTCTGCCAACAGTACAGATTTGGAGAGATGTTCTAAAGTGAAGATCTTGAGGGACACAGCTGCTCTTCAGCCAATCGTTTTTAAATCGACTGTGCCTAACATCACCTACACCGGGGAAACCGTCCTTATCACTGACCTCACTGCTACCACTCCGTATCCACTCGCGAGAGTCCACCTGGATTGTCCTTTCGTGACTGGTGAAGTCCAAGTCGCCATCAGAGAAAAGCCTTTTCCATGTCAGGGGTACAACTTCTCCTGGGCAACGACTTGGCCGAAGATCTGCAACCTTCCAACTTGATCATCATGGACAAACCCCAGGTATGTGACTCGGTAGTGGAAAAACCCCATCTTGAAGTATGTTCCAGCAGAGGTCCAAGAAAGTGATGAAGTCTCTCCTCCGGTTTTGGTGACAACCCGTGCGCAAGCTGCACGCCTGCAACCAGCTGACTCTACTGCAACAGCTGTCCCTCAACACCATCAGAATCTACCACCGAATCTTACTATGTTGGAGTTCGTAAGTTACAGAGGGAGGATCCTTCATTAACACCATTATTCTTCCAGGCCGAGACTCAATCTGACAGTATTCCTGGTTCTTCCTAGAGAACCAACTGCTCTACCGCAGGTACCGACCCAATAAACTAACGGAGAATGACGATTGGGCAAATGTCGACCAACTAGTAGTTCCCACCAGCCTGGCCTGATATTCTACACCTGGCCCATGGAGCACTTTCTCACTACGGTTTTAATAAAACCTATCACAGAATCAGACAAGACTACTACTGGCCAGGTATGATTAAGATATAAAAGTTATGTACAACAGTGTCATACATGTCAGATGGCAGGAAAACCTAACATCCCAATTCCCAGGGCTCCTTTGATTCCTATCCCGGTGCCTTCGGAACCTTTTCACAGACTCATCATAGACTGTGTTGGTCCTTTACACCGGAACAGTTCTGGCAACGCTTATATACTAACCATCCTGTGTCCAACCACCAGATTTCCCCATAGCAGTTCATGTAAAGAACATTACGGCTGCTACGGTGGTGAAACAACTATTGAAGATCTTTACCCATATGGATTTCCTTGGGAGATTCAAAGTGACTGTGGCAACAACTCACCAGTGATCTCTTCAAGAAGACACTGAAGAATTCAACATCACTCAGGTATTGTCCAGCCCCTATCATTCTGCTTCACAGGGTTCTCTTGAACGAGTCACCAAACGATAAAAAATCACTCCTTAAGAAATTTTGCAATGAAACCATGAAGGGGCACGGATATCTGTTCCCAATCATAGTGATCGTTTTCCCCTGGGTGGTTTTCTTTTATTTTGTTTTTGGGGCACTGGTAAGAGAAGGGGGTCCTGCCTATAGTTCCCGGGGCTTATATTAGGATCGGTTGTGGTGGATGGGAATCACAGGACACCTCAATTCGTACAAACCTCTGGTGGAACACGATCCTGGGTTCGCTTTTAGACAGATTGTAAGTAAAAGGGAGAGGGAGTAGTGGTAGCTGTATATCAGTGCACCTTCTGGAATAACTTGAAGGCATAACCACAGTTCCTAGGTGACCAAACTGGAAAAAAACCCCGTGGGGTGGCTCAATATGGTCAGATGAGGAGACCCTTGTCTTCCCCTCTCTCTGTGAATGAACGAGTATTGAGAGATGGCTCTGTCCTCCTTGTCATCAGGGTGACTCGTCATAATGAAATTATTTGCCTGCCGTTCAAAAAAAGTGCCTTGATATATGGAAATCTGAATGGAAACATTCGGACGCCACCAGGAGCCTGCAATGGGAATGTATGTTGCTTGTGTAATGGACTACAATAAATGCACCCAGTCTGCGAGAATAACTTTGGGTGCAGGAAAAATACAAGATTCGTGCGTTGCAAGGTAAAAATGGTTTAGAGATTTGCAACGCGAGCAATGAGAGCTCTATAGGACTACCAAAACCGGAAGCCCGTTTTGTGTATAGGGACCCGGAAATTGGGGGTGGTTATGGGTATACTATCGGCCTTGGTTTCCGCCCGACACCCCCTTTTGGCTTCCCCTTTGGTGTTGTCAGTTAACAAAGACCCCCCCCTACAAAATTCCGGCCCCCAACGTCTGAGGTCTTCAAAAGGGAAAAGAAAAAAAAAATAAAAGTTTTTTTTAAAAAAAAAAAAAAATAAGGAGAGGAAGAAAAAGGAAAAACGAAAAAAAAAGAAAAAAAAGAAGAAAAAAAAAAAAAAAAAAAAGAAAAAAGGAAAAATAGGAGAGGAAGAAGGGAAAGAAAAAAAAGGAAGGGGGGCGGGGAAGGAAAAAAGGAGAGAGAAAAAAAAAAAAAAAAGGGAGGGAAGAAGAAAAAGAGAAAAAAAAAGGAAAAAAAAAAAAGAAAAGCCAACCGAAAGAAAAAAAAAAGGGGGGAAAAAAGGGAGAGAACAAAAAAAAGAAACAAGGGGGGAGAGAAAAAAAGAGCGGGTTCTGGGTGGGTGTTTAGAGAATGTTCCAGGACTCGGGAAGGGTATTGGGAGGTTTTGCCCCGTCCGGGGGGCTACGGAGGGAATAAGAAAATGCTAGTCATTTCCTAACCTGGCCGCTGGCTCGGGGTCTTACCGTGGGCCCCGTTCTCTTGCCAATGAGTTTCGGGCAAATGAAAAGACCGCTCGCTTTTCTTTATGGAAGCCTGGGCTTTGGAAGGAACGACGAGGTCGGGTCCGACGGGGCCTAGAGTGTAGCACATCTCCTTATTTGGGGAGGAGCTGAAGACTTGGGGTCCAATTTTAAAATTTTTTTGGGCTAAACATTGACCCGGCTCGCTGTATTGAGTAATCGTCCTTCACCCGCATGCCCCCCCCAAGCCACCCCCCCCACAACAAAAAAAAATAAAACACCCCCCCACCACCACACAAAAACCCCACCCAACCCCCCCCCCCTGGACGGGCTTACTGGGTTGCAAGGAGAGACTGGGGTTTTTCCAGTAGTACAAAACCCCCATCTGCCTACCGAACAATGGACTTGGGTTCTGTCTCCTCCACCGGGTTCTGGTTCACGGGATAACTATGATAGAAGGTCTTAGTATCCGTTCTTTCCGGAAGAGTTATTCGGCATGTCCCGCATCTCTCCGTCCGGAGATAGTAGCGGTCAGGGGCCTATGGCAGGGGCTTCACTCCTGCGTGACAACCGGAGGACGCCTCCAGAATGGACATCCGTCTGATCCTTCAGGGTGTTGGAATTAA
>WNGS01161703.1:14659-28439 GCA_020271785.1 Procambarus virginalis | reverse complement strand
CGATTGATCATTAGAAATGGAGAGAACAAAGCCACCGTACGTGGATTATTTGATCAAGGGTCCAATTGACCTTTATATCCAAAGAGTTGGTAGATACCCTGAAACTTACACCTGTAGAGGAGACACGAATAAACATAGCAGGATTCCTGACTGACTCAGGAGCCCGAGTTTTCAAGGTAGTACAACCCAAAGTACGATTAGGAGGTTACGAACAAAATGTACAAGCTCTAGTAGTAGATAGATTCCCAACAGATCTATATGTATATGGTCTGGGGACAACAGCCAAATCCTAGAAAAAAGGGGAATTCATTTGGCTGATAAAATCACAACAGATAACCTTTCCAATATTGGAATCCTTATGGGATCAGATGTCTACCATAAGTTTATCAAAGGAAAGGAATACAAACACGGTATGAACGTGTTACCATCTGCAGGTGGCTATTTGCTAACAGGCCCTGTATTACGGCTAAACCAACCCGCACCTGTAGAACACCAACATGCCAACCCAGTAATGGTTGCATGACTAGGAGACCAGTCTCCACTGCAACTCAGAGACATGTCCGAGGAAGAGCTTGATCCCCCTGTACACAAGTTATGGGACCTGGCAACTCTCGGCATTGTCCCTGAACAACCTAGCCCAGATGATGACTGGACTTACAAACAATACCTGGACTCAGTTATATACAGAGATAATCAATACTGGGTCAGGCTACCATGGAAGCTGAATCACCCTCAGCTACCCGTCAACCATTTTATGGCACAAAACCAATTGAGGTCACAGGTGTTGCGCTTACAAAGACAACCTGAGAACTTGAAGTTGTACCATGAAATAATACAGAAGCAACTCGATGACAAATTTATCGAAGTTGTTACAAATGATAACCCAAAGGAAGGTCACTACTTACCACATCATTGTGTACAGAAGAATTCTGCAACTACCCCATTACGGATAGTATTTAATTGCAGTGCTAAAATGAGGCCGAGTAGTGTTTCGTTAAACGACTGTCTTCAAACTGGCCCTAGCCTAACACAAAGGCTTTACGACGTGCTGTTAAAGTTCCGTATTGGGACTTATGCATATACGGCCGACATCAGCAAGGCATTCCTTAGGGTAGGTCTTCAAGAAGAAGACCGGAACTACACAAAGTTCCTATGGATTAAGGATCCTAACGATCCGAACAGTGAATTAATCACTTACCGGTTTGCCTCTGTCCTTTTTGGCGCCACGTCATCTCCTTTTCTGCTCCAAGCTACCTTGGATACGCACTTGAAGAAGTCCAATAGCCCAAACAAGACAGAAATTAGCAAAAACCTGTATGTGGATAATTTTCAAGGTACAACCAACAGTGAAAGTAAACTGTTGGACATATACCATGAGGCCAATCGAGAATTAATGGGAGCCAATATGCCTCTCCAATCTTGGGTCTCTAACAATGAAAAATTAAATCAACTGATCTCAACTGAATTTCCCGATTACCAGGTACCCGAGATGACAAAGGTACTAGGTGTCGAATGGAACACGACAACAGATCAGTTGACAATCAAGTCAGTGGAGCCTGATACCACTAACTTAACAATGAGAAAATTACTATCACAAGTCAGCAAACCCTTCGACCCATTAGGACTATTAAGCCCAGTACTGATTAATGGGAAGTTGATAATACAGGAATGTTGGCAACAAAAGATAGGCTGGGATGATCTTCTAACACCTGCCCTACAAGAAAAATGGCAAGGTTTAGTAAAAGATTTAAGTACCCTAGAGTCTGTCAAGTTCCCTAGGAACACAGTAGTAAATGAAAAAGAACCAATTAAGCTACATGTATTCTGTGATGCCTCAGGAAAGGCTTATGGAACAGTAGCTTACCTGGTCACAAATGGGCAAGCCAATTTGCTCACATCAAAGGCCAGAGTGGCACCTTTAAAGAAAAGATCACTGCCACAACTGGAATTAACAGCCTTACTGTTAGGAGTAAGATTGGCTCATTATTTGATCAAGGCCTTACGCCACATCCACTTTAAAGAAACAGTAGTTTGGTCAGATAATGAGGCAGTACTACAGTGGGTTAAGAACAATAACAGTAAGAATCCTTACGTGAGTAACCGCGTTAAGGAAATACGAGAGTTGTCAGCAGGGTATAAACTAAGATATGTACCCACAAAAGAGAATCCAGCTGACTATCTCTCCCGAGGACTGACTTTACGGCAATTAACAAAGGCAGAGATGTGGTTCAATGGACCTCAGTGGCTAATCAGCGACCAGTGGCCTGAACAAAAGCCACAAGTCATTGTGACCAATGTTACTGTTCCCACTGAGAACCCAGAACCACCTCGGACTTTGGTAATTGATCCTACTCGGTACTCTGAACTGAACAAACTTATAGGTGTCACCCAAGTAGTGTTTGATTTTCTAAAGAAAATAGGAATCAAGCATAAATTCCCTAATGCCCTAAGGTATTGGGTCAAAAGAGCTCAGATCGACACATTCGGGACAGAATTTGACAATGTTCCAAAGAAGCTACAACGTGATCTGGGTCTCTGGTTAGACACTGACAATTATAACATAATCAGATGCGGAGGCCGCTTACAGCACGCTGACATAGATTTAGAAGCAAAGAATCCAATATTGCTCCCTCGTCACCACATAGTAAGCAAACTAATTGTGTTACATATACACAAATACTGCACTCTGCATGGTGGGGTATTAGATACTCTCACAGACTTAAGACAACAGTACTGGCTACCCCAAGGTAGACAGACAGTAAAATCAATAATCAAATCCTGTGTTGTTTGCCGGAGATACGATGCCAGAGTGTGTCCATATCCTGGCCCACCTCCACTTCCGAAGGAACGAGTCGTACATATTCGTCCCTTTGAGACTACAGGAGTAGATTTCACAGGAGCACTAACACTTACAGGCACTAAAGACAAGAAACCAGTAAAAGCTTACATTTGTCTTTTTACTTGTGCCACAACAAGGGCAGTCCATCTAGAAGTGACTCCCGATATGAGTGCCGAAGCATTCTTACAGGCTTTCCGCAGGTTTGCTTCACGTAGATCCTGTCCTAAGTTAATGATCTCAGACAATGGGTCCAACTTAGTGGCAGGAGAAGCATGTCTGAGGAAAATCTGGACACATCCAAAGGTACGCACAGCCCTAAATCAACGGCAGTGCCATTGGAAATTCATACCTCCCAGAGCACCATGGCACGGAGGCTTCTATGAACGCATGGTTGGTACGGTAAAACGTTCTCTACGGAAAACCCTACACCGCCAAAAGATTGACCTGCAGGAGCTTCAAACAGTAGTCATAGAGATAGAAGCACGAGTCAATAACCGACCACTTACCTACCTCTCTGATGATGTTTTGCAGCGTGAACCATTAAGTCCAGCTCATTTGATGTATGGTAGACCTCTCAAAACACTTGTGTCCCTTACGGACGAGGAACCAGAGGATCCTTCATATGTCCAAGAGAGTGATTTGGTTCAACGTTTCAAACATCTATCAAGGGTGATAAGTCGGTGGAATGACGTATGGACTCGAGAATACCTTACAGCTCTGAGAGAGTATCATTACGGGGCAAACAACCCCTACAACAGAATTAACTTGAACCCTGGTGACATAGTTCTGGTGGATAGTGATGGACCACGCTCAGAGTGGCCTATAGGTCAAATAGTCTCTGTTCATCCAAACAGCCAGGGCATCTTGAGAATAGTGAAAGTGAAATGCCGAGGCAACACTACTCTCAAAACTTTAGAGAAATTAGTTCCTTTAGAACTGGCCAGGAACGAAGACGTACAGCGACTTCCAGCACCCGATACACCAGTACGGGACATACGTCCCCAAAGGACTGCCGCTCAACAATGTAAACTCAAATTAAAGCAGCATTATAATTCTGTAGGAGAAGAATAAAGTGATCGCAGTCCTTATCGGGACTTCGACCCGTGTTCTTCCCCCCCGGAATTATGTCGGGAAACCGACACACAAATAGTATAGTCTTCCCTTAACAGTATCCTCTTAAATTTAGAGAATGGGAGACTCCGTGACGTCATCGACGTCGACGTATATTTACATTATTAAACCACTGTTCATACAACAGTTTAATGTCTAAATTGAAATAATAGTAGATTAGACCACCATATGTGGTATGACAAAATAATATAATTAAACTTAGGTAAACAATTTGCAGTTTAAGAAGGAGCCATTACAAAGTGGTTTAAGCTACAAATTGTCCCCCCCAATTTGTGTGAGATTAATTTCAGGCAGTTTTAACAAGTGCATACAGTCCACTCAATTTCTTACCTACTAAGAAAAAAATAAGATAAACTATATTTACTGAAGTCAATTAAAAGAAGATATACTGCCTGGAGTTTTTACCACAACAGGAGCTAGAACTCAGTAATTGTTCGGATCTTATTTACTACGTCTGAAATATGACTGTTTAAAATTTCAGGGGATTCGACTGCTAGTAAAGATGTTATGAGAGGGAACAAAGGCTGAGGACAGAAGCTAGAACTTGGTATTTGTTTGGATCTTTTTTACTACGTCTGAAATATGATTGTTTAAAATTAGGCTAAAATTGGGCTATTAGTAGCGAAAATGTGGTCTCTAACAAATTTTGGTGTTCAATTGGACTCTGATTAATTTCGATCATGAACTGGACTCTGACGATTTTTTGGCACAAACTGGACTCTAACGAATTTTTTACCTTTAATGGACTCTGACGAATTTCTGTCTACAAACGGACTCTGACTAATTTTGCTCACAGAGTGGACTCTGAATAATTTCTGGCCCAAACTGGACTCTGGTGAAATTTGAGCTTAAACTGAACTCTGACGAAGTTCTGTTGTTAATTGGACTCTGTTAATTTTCAGGGTAAAACTTGACTCTGATTATTTTCTGGCATAAACTGGACTCAGATGAAGTTTGAGCTTACAAAATCCGGTCATAAACATATAAATAAACTTCTATGATTATTTGAAACTCTGAAATATTTTCTTAAAATTAATCTCTGAAAAAATTTGAATTTTCCCCATAAGAACTGTTAACAAACTTCTATGACATTATTTTCCGCATAAGAACTCCTAACAAACTTCTGTCATCTCGGAAATTATTTTCCTCATAAGAATTCCTTACTTCGAAATCTGTGACTGACCAAATTTACCTGAAAACCATGAAGCTATACGCGGGATATTTCAAAATTTACCTGGCACCCCCGAAGACATACGCGGGATATTTCCCCCCGACAAAATATCCCGTGTACGGCTTCTTCCCTACTACTTCTGATGACTCTAGTATACAGTCTGCAGACTCTAGTATACAGTCTGCTGACTATAGTATACAGGCTGCTGATTCTAGTATACAGACTGCTGACTCTAGTATACAGGCCGCTGACTCTAGTATACAGTCTGCTGACTCTAGTATACAGTCTGCTGACTCTAGTATACAGGCCGCTGACTCTAGTATACAGGCTGCTGACTCTAGTATACAGACCGCTGACTCTAGTATACAGTCTGCTGACTCTAGTATACAGACTGATGACTCTAGTATACAGACTGCTGACTCTAGTATACAGGCCGCTGACTCTAGTATACAGTCTGCTGACTCTAGTATACAGGCCGCTGACTATAGTATACAGGCGGCTAACTCTAGTATACAGTCTGCTGACTCTAGTATAGAGTCTGCTGACTCTAGTATACAGTCTGCTGACTATAGTATACAGGCAGCTGACTCTAGTATACAGTCTGCTGACTCTAGTATACAGACTGCTGAATCTAGTATACAGGCCGCTGACTCTAGTATACAGTCTGCTGACTCTAGTATACAGGCCGCTGACTCTAGTATACAGGCTGCTGACTCTAGTATACAGACCGCTGACTCATGTATACAACCTGTTCAATCTTATATACAGTCTGCTGACTCTTGTATACAGACCGCTGACTCTAGTATACAGACCGCTGACTCTAGTATACAGACCGTTGACTCTAGTATACACACCGCTGACTCTAGTATACAGGCTGCTGACTCTAGTATACAGGCCGCTGACTCTAGTATACAGACCGCTGACTCTAGTATACAGGCCGCTGACTCTAGTATACAGTCTGCTGACTCTAGTATACAGGCCGCTGACTCTAGTATATACGCCGCTGTCTCTAGTATACAGTCTGCTGACTCTAGTATACAGGCCGTTGACTCTAGTATACAAGCTGCTGACTCAAGTATACAGGCCGTTGACTCTAGTATACAAGCTGCTGACTCTAGCATACAGGCCGTTGACTCTAGTATACAGGCCGTTGACTCTAGTATACAAGCTGCTCACTCTATTATACAGGCCGCTGACTCTACTATACAGGCCGTTGACTCTAGTATACAAGCTGCTCACTCTATTATACAGGCCGCTGACTCTACTATACAGGCCGTTGACTCTAGTATAAAGGCCGTTGACTCTAGAATTCAGAACGCTGACTATAGTATAAAGGCCGCTGACTCTACTATACAGGCAGTTGACTCTAGTATACAGGTCGCTGACTCTAGTATACAGTCTGCTGACTTTTATATACAACCTGTTCAATCTTATATACAGTCTGCTGACTCTAGTATACAGGCTTCTGACTCAAGTATACAGGCCACTGACTCTAGTATACAGGCTGCTGACTCTAGTATACAGACGGCTGACTCTCGTATACAACTTGTTCAATCCTATATACAGTCTTCTGACTCTAGTATACAGTCTGCAGACTCTAGTATACAGGCTGCTGACTTTAGTGTACAGTCTGCCCATTCACTATGTGTAATTGGCTTTAAGATGCCTTCTGCCATATGCCTTTCCAGGGCTGATCCGACCAGTTGGTTGTAATGGAACGGAACTTCTTTTTGCCATGAAGAATTTTGGTGAAGCCTCACTTTTCAGGTGAATTTTTGCCACCATGCTTGGCTTACCTGCATCCACTGAATATTTTTCCAACATATCTTTGGCACTCTTAAATATTTTAACTATCGACAATTCATCCAGGCCTGCCAAGAAAATTCCCACCTTTTTAATAAGATCCTTATCACATAGACTAGGATTATGTGAATCCATTACATAAAAATCCTGAACAATTTCTTTGCTATTATAGCCTACTTTTGCTGACACTTTGCCATAGACCTTAATCGGTACATTATCGTATGCAGGTTTTATATTCAATTGCTAGGTATCTGCCGAATCTCTGGACACTATTGACACTGCAGCATCAGTGTCCAGTTCTAAGGGAACTAACTTCCCATTAATTACAAAATTCACCACTTGTGACTTCACTGAACATACCTTTTCTTTTACCGAATATAGTCGGTTTTCCTCACCTGCAGCTTCTTCAGGCGGGTTACCTTCCTCTACTGCCTTGACAACAGTAACACTACCTCTTCTTCCTGCATTCCCCTGGTCGTCTCCTCTCCCTAGTCTTGCTATTTTTGTTCAGGTATTCTCTGCACACTTTCTTCGAGTGCCCTTCCTTGTTACAAAAGTTGCATATGTAGTCCTTAAACTTGCACTTGCTACTACTGTGATTGTACCCACAGTGTTTATATCTTGTCTGGCCATGTATGGCCATACTTTCTTGGGTAGTAGATTTTTTACCACCGAAAGCCCTTTCTAGGTACAGAAAACTCTCTAGCACTGCCCTTGAAGTCATCGATGGTAAATCTAAGTTTTCCGCCACCAGGTTAAGGAAAAATATCTAATTTTCTACTGACGTGAACATCTGGCCCGCAACCTTCCGTCAAACTGTGTTCCAAAATTGCAATGGTTAGCCAACGCCTTTAATTCTGCTTTTAAATCCTGTAAGGCTTCCTGCTGTTTTTTCGTCCTGATCTGGAAATCCATCAAACTCCTGTGACATGAAGGCTTCACTGCATAATGACGTTTACGCAGGGTAAACAGGTCTTCATAGGTGATCGTGTGGGGTAGCTCTGGCACGCACACATTACCCAGGACACTATGTACTGCTGTACCCAGAGAAACTAAGAGAGCCTCTTTATTGTTGGCGTCCTCCTTAATCCCACGGTACTGAAAGTTTACTTCCAGCAGGCTCAGCCACAGGTCTAACAAGATCTTGGTAGCATCAAACGGCTCCATTGCGATCAGTGCTGAGGTAGTCATGGCCACGGGTTGCACAACTCACTGTTGTCAACAATTCCTCCGCCCGTCCACACGACGTTCTCTGCTCTCTCCTGATCCTCCACCTCGTCTTGTACCCTAAGGCTCTCTGCCTTAGGTGGTAATAATCCTCGTCGCCACTTTTATAATATGACAGGAAAAGAAACCAACGTGTGCTTCACATGGCGTTTATTTCAACAACAACAAAACAATGATGTCACCGGGTATAGGTTACATTACTTGCTATTTACAATGCTTATAAAACATAAGAGTATCTGATCACAACATTATACACCTAACCTGTGTTGTACTTAAGCCTACAAAATACCTTAATCCTAACAGACTTCTGTTAAATTTACATACTATACCATCAAAGGAGTTTGTAATGCATTGGAAGGTGTTTAGTAAGCTAAAAGCTGTAACAGGGGCCGGGGTCTAATGGCTCTCTTCTGTCCATTAGTCCGGCGGTTAGTAACTGTTCTAGAGTTGCCCCAGAGTCCCTACTACCCGCTCCAGTTCAGCCCCCAGTAACCTGGGTGTTGTGTAGCCTCGGTATGACCACTACCAGACACTGTACCTGATCAGCTACCAGTAACCTGGGTGGTGTGTAGCCCCGGTATGACCACTACCAGACACTGTACCTGATCAGCTACCAGTAACCTGGGTGTTGTGTAGCCTCGGTATGACCACTACCAGACACTGTACCTGATCAGCCCCCAGTAACCTGGGTGTTGTGTAGCCTCGGTATCACCACTACCAGACACTGTACCTGATCAGCTACCAGTAACCTGGGTGGTGTGTAGCCTCGGTATGACCACTACCAGACACTGTACCTGATCAGCTACCAGTAACCTGGGTGGTGTGTAGCCCCGGTATCACCACTACCAGACACTGTACCTGATCAGCTACCAGTAACCTGGGTGTTGTGTAGCCCCGGTATCACCACTACCAGACACTGTACCTGATCAGCTACCAGTAACCTGGGTGTTGTGTAGCCTCGGTATGACCACTACCAGACACTGTACCTGATCAGCTACCAGTAACCTGGGTGGTGTGTAGCCCCGGTATCACCACTACCAGACACTGTACCTGATCAGCTACCAGTAACCTGGGTGCTGTGTAGCCTCGGTATGACCACTACCAGACACTGTACCTGATCAGCTACCAGTAACTCTAGAGAGACTACGCGTTGCCACTGCCACCACCCTAATTACCACCCCCCCCCCCTACTTGACGATGAAACAGGAAACCACCAATTAGACATATTTACCCAAATATGGATCCCTAATTATGAATAGGAGGGATGAATTTACTCTTACAAATGACTTACTGAACTAAAACAAGGGAAAATCTATCACAACGATAAAGAAACTTACAAGGAGCACGTGGTTGTATCGGCCAAAGCTCAGGATCTCAAGATCCCCATATTCATGGAAGTCAATTGGGGGAAACTCACTAAACACGAACAAATGAATAATAAAATTTATTAGAACACAAGTTAGTTATAAATCAACAATTGAACACTCCCTAGCTGACAATATCCTCCTTTGGCAATTGACATGAAGTTATTAAACAATATGTTAACAAACAGACTTTTACCTTACCTCCAGCAAAGTCCTGGGCCAGAGGCTGTGACCTTAACCCCGCTCCCCTCCCACCAGGGAGGAGGCACCTTTACCCAGTCACTGTCCAAACCCCACTGTCTTCCAACTGCCTTCCCCACTGGGAGGCTGACCTGGCTAGTTGCCACACTACTTCCTTCCCCACTGGGAGGCTGACCTGGCTAGTTGCCACACTACTGCCTTCCCCACTGGGAGGCTGACCTGGCTAGTTGCCACACTACTGCCTTCCCCACTGGGAGGCTGGCCTGGCTAGTTGCCACACTACTTCCTTCCCCACTGGGAGGCTGGCCTGGCTAGTTGCCACACTACTTCCTTCCCCACTGGGAGGCTGACCTGGCTAGTTGCCACACTACTTCCTTCCCCACTGGGAGGCTGACCTGGCTAGTTGCCACACTACTTCCTTCCCCACTGGGAGGCTGACCTGGCTAGTTGCCACACTACTTCCTTCCCCACTGGGAGGCTGACCTGGCTAGTTGCCACACTACTGCCTTCCCCACTGGGAGGCTGACCTGGCTAGTTGCCACACTACTTCCTTCCCCACTGGGAGGCTGACCTGGCTAGTTGCTAGACTACTTCCTTCCCCACTGAGAGGCTGACCTGGCTAGTTGCTAGACTACTTCCTTCCCCACTGAGAGGCTGACCTGGCTAGTTGCTAGACTACTTCCTTCCCCACTGGGAGGCTGACCTGGCTAGTTGCCACACTACTGCCTTCCCCACTGGGAGGCTGACCTGGCTAGTTGCCACACTACTTCCTTCCCCACTGGGAGGCTGACCTGGCTAGTTGCTAGACTACTTCCTTCCCCACTGAGAGGCTGACCTGGCTAGTTGCTAGACTACTTCCTTCCCCACTGGGAGGCTGACCAGGATAGTTGCCACACTACTGCCTTCCCCACTGTGAGGCTGACCTGGCTAGTTGCCACACTACTTCCTTCCCCACTGGGAGGCTGACCTGGCTAGTTGCCACACTACTTCCTTCCCCACTGAGAGGCTGACCTGGCTAGTTGCCACACTACTGCCTTCCCCACTGGGTGGCTGACCTGGCTAGTTGCCACTCTACTTTTCAATAATAATTAACAAAGCTTAATATTTTTATGATCACTGAAGAAAACTTAATCATCATTCCAAAAGCAATTGGAAAATTTCCCTTAGATACTTCAGCAGGTAAATTATAAAATACAATATTGAATGATAACTTGAATTTCTCTTCATTACTGAATTAACAATAAGATGGAGTCTTGGAGAAGAAGGAGGGTGAAGGTGGGGGGTGAGGCTTGGTGGGGGTTTGTCTTGGTTGGGTGGAGAGACCAGCCTCTTGCTGGTGACCTGACCTAAGGCTGGTGTTGCCAGTTCTACATAAGTCATCTGCCCTTGAACGAAAGAGATTTGATTCTTCATTCATAAATGACGTTAAATTAATCTTAGTACTTGACAAAATAAGTAAAAGAGGTTGTTAATTACAATTACTTTAATACATGAATTTCTCTAAATTGCTAATTTAAATACAAGAAGAAGCTGGTGATTCTTGACTCACACCTCTGCTCTAATTCCTTAGGGATGAGCCTTTCCCAACTTTGCAAGGCAGAACTACTACCACTCCACTGCAGGTTTTGTACAAAGGTGTATCCACACTACCTTCAATACAAGCTACCTATCTTAAACTCCCTGCTAAAATAAATTAAGAAACATTGTTTTTGAACCCAATTAAACACGATGTTTCTTATCTAATCCATTACTTATATAAAAAATTATACTAAATGCCTCAAAACAAAACAATAATCACAAGCTTCCCTATCTAAAAATCACTACAATCAGCAGATTGCATCACAATAAACATGATAAAAATACACATGCCAGCATTTGTATCTCAACAGTCAGGTAGACAGTCCAACTCGTTTCCCACTCCACCTGGAAACAACCATATCCTATACCCTGACCTGACATAACTAAATGCTATCCCCCCTATGGAGTATCCCTACTCCAAAATTTAGCTAACAAAATCATTGGTCCTGCATTTGCCATCCACGTGTTCCATCTTGAAGACGAGACAATATCACGTCCTATACAGGCTAAAGTCCCATCACTTCAGGAGAGGAACACTGAACTCCTCAAAGTTCACCCACGTATTCTGCTCAACACCTGTAGCCATATAGCCGGTCGGCCGAGCGGACAGCACGCTGGATTTGTGATCCTGTGGTCTTGAGAAACCATGGGCAGAGTTTCTTTCACCCTATGCCCCTGTTACCTAGCAGTAAAATAGGTACCTGGGTGTTAGTCAGCTGTCACGGGCTGCTTCCTGGGGGTGGAGGCCTGGTCGAGGACCGGGCCGCGCTAAAAAGCCCAGAAATCATCTCAAGATAACTCAAGATATACCACAACAGCCTGGTCCTTCCGCATGGAACTTTCCTATAACATCAACGTCAAGAAGCCATTCTCCCATTTAAAAATACAACACATATATCTATTAAATATATACCACATCTACTATCACCGTTCTCAACTGTGTGTACTGCACAAAATGTGCGTACACTTCCAGTGTCAATTGTTTATATGATCCTCCCATCTTGTTCTAAAAACTTTGAACAAGGACTGACAACACTTGACCCTAGAATCTCTGTGTTAGGCACAGTGCCATTCTTTCACACAACACAAGTTTATGATACACACTAGACAGGTTTTATGAGAAACTTTCTATGTCTCATTCTTCCAGAATATCTCGTTTTCCACCTTTAAAAAGTTTTAAATACCTTCGTTCGTAGATATTAAAAAATTTACTTTAAACAACTTCAATGTTTAACAATAATAGAGCAACATAACATTTTACATTATTTCATGACCAATGTTCTTTAAAACTTTTTATATTATTATTTTAGATGACGTATAATTAAATGTTGTTCCTGCTTCTACCAAGTGTTGATTATAGAAAAACCCGATCTTCTTGTACCATTCCAGTTTCAGCTGAAGCCCGACAGAAACATCCGTCCATTCAACCGGATGGAGCCGGCTGGAGCTGAATGCTGACAGGCAAGTGGCAGCTCGTAACTGGCTGCCGCCTAACAACGGCCCATTACTCAACTCGTAGCTCCCAAAACAGTCATGATGGAGGAGACTGAAACAGCAGCTGAACCACACTAGAACAGGCGTAGATGAACAACGGTGTCTCTTGCGACGAAGGTGTCGTCAGAGTGGTGTTAAGGTGGCTGGCAATATTTGCAGAACAGGAGAGCCCCACCTCCCGTCACCATGGTTCATGTCATCCCAGGCGTTTGTTGATGTCACAAGACTATTAAGCCATAAACACCATTTGCGTCTACCTTCGTACAGTCGAACTTGAGCCAAAGAAGGTCATTTTTGCTTCCCCTCCCCCTTTCTATGACGATTCAACTGTACTCTATAGAGACCGTGCCATTTGCCTTACAACCGCTTTTCCGCTTGTCCGTTACAACCGACAACAGAACCAAGGTTCAAGAGATGGGAAAGATAAGTACTGATAATGGCTGGCTCCCTTTTTTTGACCTTTCAAACTGCACTTCCTGTCTGCCTGCAGTCTTGACGATGCAGCTGTTGGGTGGCGGTGACATCGAGACAGCTACCCATGATGGTGTTAAAAGTTGACATCCGGTGACTGCTTCATGTAGACAACATGCTCTCTCAAGACAACCTCGTTAGTGACGTGAGGTGTCGACCGGGTGATTGGTGTAGTGTCACTCAACCTGAGTAACCGAGTTATGAGTTACTGGGTCTGGTGAGGGAGGGTTTTGTATAAGGTACCTCCCCCGATCTCCTCAGACAGGAAGGTCCTCCCAACCTACTGAAATAGATCATGGGTTCAGGTGTGGCTGGAACAGCTGGATTGGTGTACAACTCAGACCTGGGAAAGGACAGACAACAACATGGCGGAAACATGGGTATAACTCTGGTTCGTTGGAGGTTGGAACACTCCAGAGCAAGTCAGAATCTTCTTACCTGAGTTTAAGACAGTTAACCCACTCCACATCATTGCCTCTACAGAAAATTTAATGAATTCTT
>WNGS01161703.1:0-13659 GCA_020271785.1 Procambarus virginalis | reverse complement strand
GCTATTATAGCCTACTTTTGCTGGACACCTTGCCATAGACCTTAATCTGTACATTATCGTATGCACACTTAATGATAGACCACCAAGGTTCTATATTCAATTGCAAGGTATCTGCCAAATCTCTAGACAGTATTGACACTGCAGCATCAATGTCCAGTTCTAAGGAACTACTTCCATTAATTACAAATTCACCACTTGTGACTTCACTGAACATACCTTTTCTTTACCGAATATAGTCGGTTTTCCTCACCTGCAGCTTCTTCAGACGGGTTACCTTCCTCTACTGCCTTGACAACAGTACCACTACCTCTTCTTCCTGCATTCCCTGGTCGTCTCCTCTCCCTAGTCTTGCTATTTCTGTTCAGGTATTCTCTGCACACTTTCTTCGAGTGCCCTTCCTTGTTACAAAAGTTGCATATGTAGTCCTTAAACTTGCACTTGCTACTACTGTGATTGTACCCACAGTGTTTATATCTTGTCTGGCCCTGTATACCATAATTTCTTGGGTAGTAGATTTCTTACCACCAAAGCCCTTTCTAGGTACAGAAAACTCTCTATCACTGCCTTGAAGTCATCGATGGTAATCTAAGTTTTCCGCCACCAGGTTAAGGAAAAATATCTTATTTTCTACTGACGTGAACAACTGGTCCCGCAACCTTCCGTCAACTGTGTTCCAAATTGCAATGGTTAGCCAACGCCTTTAATTCTGCTTTTAAATCCTGTAAGGCTTCCTGCTGTTTTTTCGTCCTGATCTGGAAATACCAAAACTCCTGTGATATGAAGGCTTCACTGTACAATGACGTTTACGCAGGGTAAACAGGTCTTCATAGGTGATCGTGTGGGTAGCTCTGGCACGCACACATTACCCAGACACTATGTACTGCTGTACCCAGAGAAACTAAGAGAGCCTCTTTATTGTTGGCGTCCTCCTTAATCCCGGTACTGAAAGTTTACTTCCAGCAGGCTCAGCCACAGGTCTAACAAGATCTTGGTAGCATCAAACGGCTCCATTGCGATGAGTGCTGAGGTAGTCATGGTCACGGGTTGCACAACTCACTGTTGTCAACAATTCCTCACCCGTCCACACGACGTTCTCTGCTCTCTCCTGATCCTCCACCTCGTCTTGTACCCAAGGCTCTCTGCCTTAGGTGGTATAATCCTCGTCGCCACTTTTATAATATGACAGGAAAGAAACCAACGTGTGCTTCACATGGCGTTTATTTCAACAACAACAAAACAATGATGTCACCGGGTATAGGTTACATTACTTGCTATTTACATGCTTATAAAACAAAAGAGTATCTGATCACAACATTATACACCTAACCTGTGTTGTACTTAAGCCTACAAAATACCTTAATCCTACCAGACTTCTGTTAAATTTACATACTATACCATCAAAGGAGTTTGTAATGCATTGCAAGGTGTTTAGTAGGGTAAAAGTTGTAACGGGGGCCGGGTCTAATGGCTCTCTTCTGTCCATTAGTCCGGCGGTTAGTAACTGTTCTAGAGTTGCCCCAGAGTCTCTACTACCCGCTCCAGTTCAGCCCCCAGTAACCTGGGTGTTGTGTAGCCCCGTATGACCACTACCAGACACTGTACCTGATCAGCTACCAGTAACCTGGGTGTTGTGTAGCCCCAGTATGACCACTACCAGACACTATACCTGATCAGCCCCCAGTAACCTGGGTGTTGTGTAGCCCCGGTATGACCACTACCAGACACTGTGCCTGATCAGCTACCAGTAACCTGGGTGTTGTGTAGCCCCGGTATGACCACTACCAGACACTATACCTGATCAGCCCCCAGTAACCTGGATGTTGTGTAGCCTCGGTATGACCACTACCAGACACTGTACCTGATCAGCTACCAGTAACCTGGGTGTTGTGTAGCCCCGGTATGACCACTACCAGACACTGTACCTGATCAGCTACCAGTAACCTGGGTGTTGTGTAGCCCCGGTATGACCACTACCAGACACTGTACCTGATCAGCTACCAGTAACCTGGGTGTTGTGTAGCCCGGTATGACCACTACCAGACACTGTACCTGATCAGCTACCAGTAACCTGGGTGTTGTGTAGCCCCGGTATGACCACTACCAGACACTGTACCTGATCAGCTACCAGTAACCTGGGTGTTGTGTAGCCCCGGTATGACCACTACCAGACACTGTACCTGATCAGCCCCCCAAGTAACCTGGGTGTTGTGTAGCCTCGGTATGACCACTACCAGACACTGTACCTGATCAGCCCCCCAAGTAACCTGGGTGTTGTGTAGCCCCGGTATGACCACTACCAGACACTGTACCTGATCAGCCCCCAAGTAACCTGGGTGTTGTGTAGCCCCAGTATGACCACTACCAGACACTGCACCTGATCAGCTACCAGTAACTCTAGAGAGACTACGCGTTGCCACTGCCACCACCCTAATTACCACCCCGCCCCCTACTTGACGATGAAACAGGAAACCACCAATTAGACATATTTACCCAAATATGGATCCCTAATTATGAATAGGAGGGATGAATTTACTCTTACATATGACTTACTGTACTAAAACAAGGGAAAACCTATTACAACGATAAAGAATTCTTACAAGGAGCACGTGGTTGTATCGGCCAAAGCTCAGGATCTCAAGATCCCCATAATCATGGAGGTCAATTGGGGGAAACTCACTAAACACGAATAAATGAATAATAAAATTTATTAGAACACAAGTTAGTTATAAATGAACAATTGAACACTTCCAAGCTGACAATATCCTCCTTTGGCAATTGACATGAAGTTATTAAACAATATGTTAACAAACAGACTTTTACCTTACCTCCAGCAAAGTCCTGGGCCAGAGGCTGTGACCTTAACCCCCCCTCCCCTCCCTCCAGGGAGAAGGCACCTTTACCCAGTCACTGTCCAAACCCCACTGTCTTCCAACTGCCTTCCCCACTGGGAGGCTGACCTGGCTAGTTGCCACACTACTTCCTTCCCCACTGGGAGGCTGACCTGGCTAGTTGCCACACTACTGCCTTCCCCACTGGGAGGCTGACCTGGCTAGTTGCCACACTACTTCCTTCCCCACTGAGAGGCTGACCTGGCTAGTTGCCACACTACTTCCTTCCCCACTGAGAGGCTGACCTGGCTAGTTGCCACACTACTGCCTTCCCCACTGGGAGGCTGACCTGGCTAGTTGCCACACTACTTCCTTCCCCACTGGGAGGCTGACCTGGCTAGTTGCCACACTACTTCCTTCCCCACTGTGAGGCTGACCTGGCTAGTTGCCACACTACTTCCTTCCCCACTGTGAGGCTGACCTGGCTAGTTGCCACACTACTGTCTTCCCCACTGGGAGGCTGACCTGGCTAGTTGCCACACTACTGCCTTCCCCACTGGGAGGCTGACCTGGCTAGTAGCCACACTACTTCCTTCCCCACTGTGAGGCTGACCTGGCTAGTTGCCACACTACTGTCTTCCCCACTGGGAGGCTGACCTGGCTAGTTGCCACACTACTGCCTTCCCCACTGGGAGGCTGACCTGGCTAGTTGCCACACTACTGCCTTCCCCACTGGGAGGCTGACCTGGCTAGTTGCCACACTACTGCCTTCCCCACTGGGAGGCTGACCTGGCTAGTAACCACACTACTTCCTTCCCCACTGTGAGGCTGACCTGGCTAGTTGCCACACTACTTCCTTCCCCACTGTGAGGCTGACCTGGCTAGTTGCCACACTACTGCCTTCCCCACTGGGAGGCTGACCTGGCTAGTTGCCACACTACTGCCTTCCCCACTGGGAGGCTGACCTGGCTAGTTGCCACACTACTGCCTTCCCCACTGGGAGGCTGACCTGGCTAGTTGCCACACTACTGCCTTCCCCACTGGGAGGCTGACCTGGCTAGTTGCCACACTACTTCCTTCCCCACTGGGAGGCTGACCTGGCTAGTTGCCACACTACTTCCTTCCCCACTGGGAGGCTGACCTGGCTAGTTGCCACACTACTTCCTTCCCCACTGGGAGGCTGACCTGGCTAGTTGCCACACTACTTCCTTCCCCACTGTGAGGCTGACCTGGCTAGTTGCCACACTACTTCCTTCCCCACTGGGAGGCTGACCTGGCTAGTTGCCACACTACTTCTTCCCCACTGAGAGGCTGACCTGGCTAGTTGCCACACTACTGCCTTCCCCACTGGGAGGCTGACCTGGCTAGTTGCCACACTACTTCCTTCCCCACTGGGAGGCTGACCTGGCTAGTTGCCACACTACTTCCTTCCCCACTGAGAGGCTGACCTGGCTAGTTGCCACACTACTTCCTTCCCCACTGGGAGGCTGACCTGGCTAGTTGCCACACTACTTCCTTCCCCACTGGGAGGCTGACCTGGCTAGTTGCCACACTACTTCCTTCCCCACTGGGAGGCTGACCTGGCTAGTTGCCACACTACTTCCTTCCCCACTGAGAGGCTGACCTGGCTAGTTGCCACACTACTTCCTTCCCCACTGGGAGGCTGACCTGGCTAGTTGCCACACTACTTCCTTCCCCACTGGGAGGCTGACCTGGCTAGTTGCCACACTACTTCCTTCCCCACTGGGAGGCTGACCTGGCTAGTTGCCACACTACTTCCTTCCCCACTGGGAGGCTGACCTGGCTAGTTGCCACACTACTTCCTTCCCCACTGGGAGGCTGACCTGGCTAGTTGCCACACTACTTCCTTCCCCACTGGGAGGCTGACCTGGCTAGTTGCCACACTACTTCCTTCCCCACTGGGAGGCTGACCTGGCTAGTTGCCACACTACTTTTCAATAATAATTAACAAAGCTTAATATTGTTATGATCACTGAAGAAAACTTAATCATCATTCCAAAAGCAATTGGAAAATTTCCCTTAGATACTTGAGCAGGTAAATTATGAAATACAATATTGAATGATAACTTGAATTTCTCTTCATTACTGAATTAACAATAAGATGGAGTCTTGGAGAAGAAGGAGGGTGAAGGTGGGGGTTTTGACTTGGTGGGGGGGAGCGACCAGCCTCTTGCTGGTGACCTGACCTAAGGCTGGTGTTGCCAGTTCTACATGAGTCATCTGCCCTTGAACGAAAGAGGAGATTTGATTCTTTATTCATAAATGACGTTAAATTAATCTTAGTACTTGACAAAATAAGTAAAAGAGGTTGTTAATTACAATTACTTTAATACATGAATTTCTCTAAATTGCTAATTTAAATACAAGAAGAAGCTGGTGATTCTTGATTCACACCTCTGCTCTAATTCCTTAGGGATGAGCCTTTCCCAACTTTGCAAGGCAGAACTACTACCACTCCACTGCAGGTTTTGTACAAAGGTGTATCCACACTACCTTCAATACAAGCCACCTATCTTAAACTCCCTGCTCAAATAAATTAAGAAACATTGTTTTTGAACCCAATTAAACACGATGTTTCTTATCCAATCCATTACTTATATAAAAAATTATACTTAAATGCCTCAAAACAAAACAATAATCACAAGCTTCCCTATCTAAAAATCACTACAATCAGCAGATTGCATCACAATAAACATGATAAAAATACACATGCCAGCATTTGTATCTCAACAGTCAGGTAGACAGTCCAACTCGTTTCCCACTCCACCTGGAAACAACCATATCCTATACCCTGACCTGATATAACTAAATGCTATACCCCCTATGGAGTATCCCTACTCCAAAATTTAGCTAACAAAATCATTGGTCCTGCATTTGCCATCCACGTGTTCCATCTTGAACACGAGACAATATCACGTCCCATACAGGCTAAAGTCCCATCACTTCAGGAGAGGAACACTAACTCCTCAAAGTTCACCCACGTGTTCTGCTCAACACCTGTAGCCATATAGCCGGTCGGCCGAGCGGACAGCACGCTGGATTTGTGATCCTGTGGTCTTGGGTTCGATCCCAGGCGCCGGCGAGAAACCATGGGCAGAGTTTCTTTCACCCTATGCCCCTGTTACCTAGCAGTAAAATAGGTACCTGGGTGTTAGTCAGCTGTCACGGGCTGCTTCCTGGGGGTGGAGGCCTGGTCGAGGACCGGGCCGCGGGGACACTAAAAAGCCCAGAAATCATCTCAAGATAACTCAAGATATACCACAACAGCCTGGTCCTTCCGCATGGAACTTTCCTATAACATCAACGTCAAGAAGACATTCTCCCATTTAAAAATACAACACATATATCTATTAAATATATACCACATCTACTATCACCGTTCTCAACTGTGTGTACTGCACAAAATGTGCGTACACTTCCAGTGTCAATTGTTTATATGGTCCTCCCATCTTGTTCTAAAAACTTTGAACAAGGACTGACAACACTTGACCCTAGAATCTTTGTGTTAGGCACAGTGCCATTCTTTCACACAACACAAGTTTATGATACACACTAGACAGGTTTTATGAGAAACTTTCTATGTCTCATTCTTCCAGAATATCTCGTTTTCCACCTTTAAAAAGTTTTAAATACCTTCGTTCGTAGATATTAAAAAATTTACTTTAAACAACTTCAATGTTTAACAATAATAGAGCAACATAACATTTTACATTATTTCATGACCAATGTTCTTTAAAACTTTTTATATTATTATTTTAGATGACGTATAATTAAATGTTGTTCCTGCTTCTACCAAGTGTTGATTATAGAAAAACCCGATCTTCTTGTACCATTCCAGTTTCAGCTGAAGCCCGACAGAAACATCCGTCCATTCAACCGGATGGAGCCGGCTGGAGCTGAATGCTGACAGGCAAGTGGCAGCTCGTAACTGGCTACCGCCTAACAACGGCCCATTACTCAACTCGTAGCTCCCAAAACAGTCATGATGGAGGAGACTGAAACAGCAGCTGAACCACACTAGAACAGGCGTAGATGAACAACGGTGTCTCTTGCGACGAAGGTGTCGTCAGAGTGGTGTTGAGGTGGCTGGCAATATTTGCAGAACAGGAGAGCCCCACCTCCCGTCACCATGGTTCATGTCATCCCAGGCGTTTGTTGATGTCACAAGACTATTAAGCCATAAACACCATTTGCGTCTACCTTCGTACAGTCGAACTTGAGCCAAAGAAGGTCATTTTTGCTTCCCCCTCCCCCTTTCTATGACGATTCAACTGTACTCTATAGAGACCGTGCCATTTGCCTTACAACCGCTTTTCCGCTTGTCCGTTACAACCGACAACAGAACCAAGGTTCAAGAGATGGGAAAGATAAGTACTGATAATGGCTGGCTCCCTTTTTTTGACCTTTCAAACTGCACTTCCTGTCTGCCTGCAGTCTTGACGATGCAGCTGTTGGGTGGCGGTGACATCGAGACAGCTACCCATGATGGTGTTAAAAGTTGACATCCGGTGACTGCTTCATGTAGACAACATGCTCTCTCAAGACAACCTCGTTAGTGACGTGAGGTGTCGACCGGGTGATTGGTGTAGTGTCACACAACCTGAGTAACCGAGTTATGAGTTACTGGGTCTGGTGAGGGAGGGTTTTGTATAAGGTACCTCCCCCGATCTCCTCAGACAGGAAGGTCCTCCCAACCTACTGAAATAGATCTTGGGTTCAGGTGTGGCTGGAACAGCTGGATTGGTGTACAACTCAGACCTGGGAAAGGACAGACAACAACATGGCGGAAACATGGGTATAACTCTGGGTTCGTTGGAGGTTGGAACACTCCAGAGCAAGGTCAGAATCTGCTTACCTGAGTTAAGACAGTTAACAAATCCACATCATTGCCTCTACAGGAAAATTTAATGAATTCTTTAATAATACTGAGGGAGTTACTTTAACCTTTTCTGTACAGTGCGAGATCTTGTTACCATGGGGTGAGGAGACTGCACCTAACAACTGATGAGAGTTAACAGAAGGTCCTCCTCAGCATCTGACTCGTCACGTGAGTCCTTAGTTAACACTACTGGGTCAGGAATTAGACTTTGCTGAAGGCAGCTCTAGTTCCTCCCTAGCCTGATACGGTTTCAAACTATTGATATTTATTGTCCTTTCTACTTTAACCCCAAGGGCTGTCGTCCCCTGGGCACCTGAGGCTCCCCTGGTCCCCTCGTGGGTACCGCTTGAGCGCATTGTCCATACATGGAGGTCAACTATTTTCACCAAAACCTATAACTTTAAAACCTGTCGTCGGATCAAATTGAAAATTAAAGGCAATTCGTGTCTCCATAACATGAGTAATTTATAAAGCATAAACCAACACAACCCTTGAAAATCTTCCATACGTCCCCACCCATGCTCAGAAATTATGCCAAGTATTATAAGACTGTCTCTACCCTGCGAGCAGCCATACATCTTCCCGTTGTTTAGACAATTTTTGTTGGCAGGTGTCGTCGTCACCCTGACCCCAGGCGTCCAATGAAAGAAATACTTTTATCTTGTTATACGTGAACCACATAAGTAATTAACGCGATGAATAGATAGAATGCGGACCCTTAACTGAACTTAGTTCTTCGAGAGAACACAACACTACAATAAACTTGTTAACAAATTATTTTACCTTACGTAATTATTTACGTTATTAAGTACAATTTACTTTAAATTAAAACACTTGCTTGATAGAGCATGCACTGTAGCACTAAGTTTTTCTGAAGGAACACTTGACCGCCTCACTTAAAACTGTTATGCGCGGGCTATAAAAATCAAAGAATATTACTTTAACCAAGTTAAAAAAAAAATACATATATCTTGCTGCACTCTTGGTTAGACTAATAATGATATACTACCCTTGTACGCCAGATGGAATGTAACGAAACAAAGGGACCACTTACGCTAATGGTGTTGGGTTCCTGCACTAAATCACTAGCACTTATTCCCTTAAGCGCTTAAAAATCAATTCTTTTTCTATACGGACTTGAAAACAAGGTTTACATTAACGGTACGCTCTAATTAATATTAATGACTCCTGGGTCGCTCACTTTACATAAAAATTTAAATTTTCACCAAAAACTCAGATTTTACACAAAACTAGACTTAGGATTTTTCCAACACTCCTAAGAACAAGAACCCAACAACGAACGCTCACCGCTCCTGACGACTCTGCCGCCCCTCCATGTTTGTTACCTGCTCCTTGAGCCCACTGCTGCCCACAGATGACGTAGCATCCCCTGAAGGCAGCTAAGTACACAGTGACCCAAATGTGATTAAAACAAACGACAAGACCAGCCCATATTATCCCATTTCGACCTCATTAGTGGTGTTCCCTGGAGGAAGTTGTTCCCGACGTTCATAATAATAATAACAATAATAATTTATTCGGGGATACGTATATACACAGATACAGAGTTACAAACATAATGTTGGATTTATAGAGGTAGTACATACAATACCTAAAGCCACTAGTACGTATAGCGTTTCAGGTAAGGTGGGGGGGGGGAACACTTAGAATAAAACTTAATAGTAGTTGGGAGTAAAGTATAAATTGTATTGAAAAAAGAAAAAAAAAGAAAAAAAGCGGGAAACATGGCAAAAATCAGCAATTGTACAAGTTTTTTTTTTTTTACATGCAAGCATGCGTATAAGTTACAATAAAAGCATAAACAAATAGAACATAGAACACAAGCACAAAGTATAAAGCACACATATGTACACGGACAAAGGAACAAATCAAGAGAAGACCAGCCGGAAGGACTGACCACAAAACACACAAAAGCCCATACATAACACACAACAAAAAGATAAACACAGCGGAATATAAGCACAGGGTAAACACCAGAACATAACCAACACATAACAAGACTACCAACACCTCAAACACAGACGGAGAGACACCATCACAAAACGATAAACATACAATAAGAAAGATAATAACAATAAAGAAAACAGACCTCCCATAACAAACTGGAGGCGAAACATAATGGCAAAACATAACAAAGAGCATAAACCGTGGCCGGAACACGCCAACAGCCTGAAGGGCACGCAATATGACATAAACAAGCGCACACGACATCTCAATTGTACAAGTTGGTCAACAAACAGCATTGTTAAGAATAGCAAGACGTGGGTGGACATTTAGGGGGTAAGGTAGATTACATTGAGTTAATTAGGTAGTACTTAGTTCTACTCTTAAAGTGGTTGAGAGAGGTACAGCCTTTGACATGATTAAGGAGGTCATTCCACATTCTGGGTCCCTTGAGTTGTAGAGCATTTCTAGTTTGGTTAAGTCATACTCTTGGAATATCAAATAGGTATTGGTTTCTGGTGTGGTGCTCATGGGTTCTGTTACAACCTTCTAAGAAGCTTTGAAAGTCAGGATTGACATTGCAGCTCAGAGTTTCAAATATATAGAGTACGCATGACAGGATGAGCAGTGACTTAATATCTAACATATTCAAAGATTTGAGTAAGGGTACCGAATGCTGTCTGGGGGCCAGAGTTAGATATTGTTCTAATAGCAGCTTTGTGTCGAGTAATTAGAGGACGTAAATGATTTTGGGTAGTAGAACCCCAAGCACAAATACCATAATTGAGGTAAGGATAGATGAGGGAGTAATAGAGCGTCACCAGGCCAGGGCGAGGTACATAATATCTGATCTTAGAGAGAATGTCAACAGTTTTAGAAACTTTTTTTGATATATTTAGAATGTGTCCCTGGAAATTCAACTTGTTATCAATGAAAACACCAAGGAATTTGTCATCTACTCTGTTACTAATTTGGATATTGTTTATT
This sequence comes from Procambarus virginalis, assembly GCA_020271785.1. Classification (NCBI taxonomy): domain Eukaryota; kingdom Metazoa; phylum Arthropoda; class Malacostraca; order Decapoda; family Cambaridae; genus Procambarus; species Procambarus virginalis. The sequence continues at coordinate 2,979 of WNGS01161703.1, read as the reverse complement.
CTTAGATTACTTTGATTTGAGGATTTATTACCAAAAAAGATATAGAAAGTTTTGTCAATGTTAAGGGTGAGTTTGTTAGCAGTTAGCCAAAGATAGACTTTATTTAGTTCAGTATTCACTGTGACATTTAGAACAAGAGGGTCAGGACTGGAGAAAACAAAGGTTGTGTCGTCAGTAAATAGAATTGGTTTGAGGTGTTGAGAGGCATGTGGAAGGTCATTAATGAATATGAGAAAGAGGAAAGGGCCAAGTAGGCTGCCTTGAGGAACACCAATGTTGATGGGTAAGGTTGGAGAAACGGAATTATTCACAGATACATACTGGGGCCTATCAGTAAGGTAAGGCTGAAGATATTGGAGGAAGTGACCTCTGACTCCATAATGATGTAATTTAAGAAGAAGGTTTTGGTGGTTGACAGTGTCAAAAGCCTTACGTAGGTTAACAAATAACCCAACAGGGAACTCATTTTTATCAAGAGCTGCATGTATCAAGTTAATCATACTAATAAGTGCATCGTTAGTGCTCTTTTTGGGTCTGAAGCCATATTGGCAAGAGCTATGTATATTGTGTTTGGCTAGATAAGAGTAAAGCTGCTTGCAGATTAGTTTTTTCAAATATTTTTGACAAGTTTGGAAAAATTTATATAGGTCTGAAGTTGTTGACATCAGTGAGATCACCACATTTGTGGACTGGGGTTACATTCTCTTTTTTTAGAATATCTGGAAAGGTTTGGAGTTCAAGTGACGTGTTGTAGAGCAATGCAATGGCAGGAGCTAAAAATGTGGAGGCTGTTTTGTAAATTAGAGTTGGGGTATCTCAGCAAGGGCATTAGACTTTGTTTTAAGGGAAAGGAATATCTCGTTAACTTCAGTGTAGTTAGCAGGCATTAGGTACAAAGACTCTGGATGGTTACCTGTAAGGTAGTCCTTGACATTAGTACCGGAGGATGGAATATCATTAGCAAGGGGTGTCCCAATGGATGAGAAAAAACCTATTGAATTCAATAGCAGTATCAGAGGCTGAAAGCAAACCGTCGATATTGGATAGGAGTATTGGTTTTTTATTAAACAAAAATTTTGATCCCAATATTTTGCAAATAGTGCTCCATGTTTTCCGAATGTTGCCCTTTATTTGGGTGAATTTGTTTTCGTAGTATTTTTTTTTTTGGCTCTCCTAATTATTTTAGACAGCACTGATGAGTAAATCTGAAAATTCTTTGGAGACGACTCCTAACCTACACTTCTTGTCAAGGTCATGTTTTTTTATTAATTGATTTAAGTATCCCCTTTGTAAGCCATGGATTGTTTAGCCTTTTAGTTGTGACTTGTTTCGTTAGCATAGGACAGTGGGTGTTATAAAGGCTGAGAGTTTCTGAAGAAATGTTTGAACTGCAAGGTTGATGTTCTCTATGTTACCTAATTCGGTCTCCTAGTTCATATTAGCAGCAGCAGCAATAAAATTGCCTATAGAAGTTTCGTTGTGCAGCCTAAAACTTATCTTCATTGTATCTCGAGGTTGTTTGTTAATGTTGGTTAGGAGAAATGTGGGGTAATGGTCTGTGGTTCTGTCAATGATTATCCCTGAAGTAAGTGGAGAGGTTATGTTGGTCCCGATGTGGTCAAGAGCCGTGGCAGTACTATCAGTGATTCTAGTAGGTCTAGTGATTAAGGGTATGAGGAAGCAGGAATTCATACAGTTGAGGAAAGTAGCATTGTTACCACATCGACGAGTCTTCCCCATTTACCTGCCTACATTTATCCTGCTACCATGCATGCCAAAACCAAGCCCAGTAAGGCCACTAAGAAATACAGTACACCTATCAGGAATAACCCAACTAGCCAGGCTAGCAACAGGAATAGTGCTGTTGTCTCCCCCTCGGGAGGCACCCGGGAGAGGGGGAGGGGATTCCGACTCACCCCCTTTGCAACAAAAACAAACTATCACAGTTGGGTGGAGCGACGTCATCGGCGTCTCCGACACGGGCCATGCAACAATTATGTAACCATATGGAGCAACTTAAACGACCTGCCACAACTTGTTCCGATTTCAAGCGCTTCGCTGATAACCCATAAGTCATGTTATTAACCCAGATACATGAAGACCAAATCGAAGAGCAGTCGGCCATAATAATGAACCTACAAGGTGAAGCTATAGTCATGCTCAAGAATAATCAAGATCTGCCTACCAGAGTCGGCCTCCTCGAACTGGAATTAAGCTCGCTTAAGAACACAGTAACTAACTTTCAACCAGCAGAAACCACTAGAAAACAGGAAGAAATGTTACAAAAGTTTGAGAATCATCTTAACACCCTACAACAGCAACACACTGTTACCCAAGACGAATCAGACCAACATAAGCTCCTTGAATCTGTCATTATCTCCTCACATGAGATAATGTGATAATGAGATAATGATATCCCCAAGAAACTGACGGAGAAGACTGTGCTTTAATCCTGATCCAATAATTGCATAATAAGATGAAGTATTCAATTCATGCAAGAAACATCAAATCAGCTTATAGAATGGGTACCAAATCATCTGGTGAAAATAACAGAAAAATTCGTGTGAAATTAGATAGCTGCTCCTGCAAGTCAGACCTTATCAAAGGTATAGTCTCTAGTCAAACCTCTGTTAATGTGAATGAATGTCTGACCAGGATCAGACAAAGTTTCTTCTTTAAACTGCGTGGAATCCGTAAAAAATCCATCGGATCAATTAAACATTGTTTTGTGCGAGATGGTAAAATTCTAGCTAAGAAGACTGACACTGGGAAAACTTATGAAATAACCACTGAGGCGCACCTCACGTCTTTTCTCGATGACTGTGGGATAACAGCCGAATAATCAGATTATAAATTATTTATTTATTTATTTATTTATGTATTTATATACAAGAAGGTACATTGGGTTTGTGAGGAAACATAGTATGGTGTTACCATTTTTATAAAGCCATTAGTACGCGCAGCGTTTCGGGCAGGTCC